>JAXASZ010000378.1:0-17701 GCA_038407095.1 Ceratocystis destructans
GGGGGGGGGGGGGGATGAAGAGAAGTAGTGGTTTCGTATGTCGTATATCGCGTCGTACCGTATCGCGGAAATGTTATCGCGGCGTTTCGAGGCGGGAAAGCGATGTGCACCGCGGTTTCGTGACAAAGAAAAAGCAAGAGCAAGTAACGCTTGATCGAAGAGACGTACAAGTCCTGAAGCAGCAAAGTTTTGTTCAACAATTCCCAGCCATGGTATGCGAAGGATAATGGGCGTAAGCTACAATTAAACCAGTACGCAGGCAGGTCAATCTAATTGCCAGTGTATCTCTGCTGAAATGGGGAGCAAAGGGACAGCGGGAAAAAAAGAAACCCAGATCGTATTATCGTCTCGTCGTGAAGCTAGAATCGGAAAGGACCCGTCAAGAAGTTGTGCCGTCGATCACAGGTTGTCAAAGGGAGACTGAGGCAGAAGGGAAACGCTTAGACCAATGCACAGCAAAGGACAGTAGGACGAATCAAAACAAGGAAGTTGAATTACGGATTTGAGGCCAAGATGAATGAAAAGACAGAAAGATAACAGACGAAAAAGAGGTGATAGTTGGCGTGATTGAATGTCGTTCAGAACAACAATAAGAGAACAAGTCGAAGGAAGAAGTTCTATCCAAGGCCAAAGGCTAAGCCAGGGGTAGGGGTGTCTCCTGCTGACTAAGCCCAGCTACAGCGCCCCGGTTTTGTTGTTCTGTACGACCATGGCGATGGCCTCTGCGCTGCGAAGGGCGCTGTAGCCAAAATGCCTAGTCTCTATAACGTAAGCTTCATGCCCTATATTTGAGGCGCTGAGCTCTAAGCCATGGACAGCATGCCCTGTATTTGAACTTCACGAGCATCGCAACAAGTCCAATCCGAAGCAGTCTTCTGCTGCTGCTGCTACTGCTGCTGCTGCTCCACTACTCCAGGCCAGGCCTCGTTTCATGTTTCCCCAATGATTCCAAGATTTTCCTGCCTCAAATTCCCGAACGGTCCTTTGCTCCCCAGCATAACGCACCGCTTATGCACCATGGACTACACAGCCATACACAGCACACGATCGACACGACAATGCAAAACTCCAGAACACAGACATAGACATACACCGGAACAACGTCCGGAGAAGTAAGCACAAGCCAGGATCTTACGTTGTGGACATGGTAGAAATGACCACCGGAAATTCGTATTCTAGCATCTATAAAACTCCTGTTCAAAAAACAACCACCCAATGACAAAGACAGGCAGGCGGCTGTCTTGTCAAGATATCAATAATCTCACCTACACCTGCCGTTAAATATCACGCATTTCCTCCTCCCACCCATATATCCCTCGGACTCCAACAATAACGAAAAAAATAAACTCAACAAATAATGATCCACGTGGAGGCTTCACACATGAAAATAAAAACCAGAAAATCAACGAACCAAAAACGACCATGTTTAATTATGACAGAGCAGCAAGTAGGGGTATATGAAGGAGAGATAAATGATCAAAAAAACAAATCGCTGTGTAGGTGCAGGAAAATAAAAAGCAGGAAATGCAACAAGATATTGCGTACATCATTGGTGTCCAAGAATTGTAGGTAAGACACGACACAGCTAGAGCCAACCTTTTGGTGTTGGTGCACCCTTGCGTCAAAGTTTGTATATCAATAAAAGTCCCAACGAAACTTACCAAGTGTGGGTGGTCCTCACAACAGTTCGAATAGTAAACGAGCCTCGTCGCCCATTCTCAAGCCATATGTAGATTTTGTGTTGTATAGTGATCATGTTGTTTTTGTTAAAGTTTTCAACTGTTTTTGTGGTTTTTTTGGGGTGAATAAGAATGATAAAGGAAAATATAAAAGGTCGTCGCAGTAGGGTAATGAGCGAATAAGAGGTCGGTAACTCATATATATATTGGCATGAACAACGCAGAGCGCTGGACGTGCGGGTGGTGCTGCAACAGCAATGGCGCTGTATTTGTTATTTAATAGATGTCCCTAGTTGGGACTGGTAGTAACGAGTGGACGGCTGGCAAGAATGGACGAGAGGCTGCGTTGATTAGTCTAACAAGGATGAATTCATACCCGTAACAAGGCATAGACAATACCAAGATTGCATTACAAGTTTCGTCAGAGCAAATGAAAATACAAGTTGAAGCTGTCAGTGCAACGCTGTGTCACACGCAACTTCACAGGCTGAGACACATGGTACGTTTTTCACTTCAGAACATGTTACCAGAGCCCATAGTAGGTCGGTGGTCCTCGATGTCCAAAGACTGCTGCAATGCATTAGCCTCCAGCACTGTGGTGTTTTTTCCAGTGTCAGCCAATGCAGCAACCCCAGCTACTGTGTCTGTGTTGGCACCAGCCTTGCCGTCACCCGCGACATACGGAAGAGCGTCGCCCTCCTGATCAGACGTCTCCCGCACATTTTCGTCTGCATAGTGTGCTTGCGAAGAAGATCTACGCACAAATCCAAACTCAGTGCTAACCTTCTTCGCGGCTTCGTCACTATAGTCTAGCTCCGGTGAGTCTGCATAACGCCGGCTCGTAGACCGTGAGATTGGCAAGTGGCGACTTGAGAGGCGACCAGCCAGCCACTCTGACTCTGACCCAACTGATGCAATGGAAATAGAGCGGGGCTCAGGAGACGGTGTATCAGTCAATTGCTCCTCGCCTTCGAGCTCATCCTGGACTTGACGCTCAAGCGGCGTTGGCGAGTTGCAATTGAGCGCATCGATCGAGCGATGCCGGCCATGGCGTGTCGACGTAGGGCTCGAGGGTGAGCTGTACAAAACACTCATGCACTCACTAACAGACATGATAGTAGACAGATCACGCTCTTGTCTTAAAGGCGAAGCAGGCGGTGAGATGGGAAGCTCGGGGAGGTCTTCCCGGAACCGCGATCGTGTACGGCGGGGGACAATGCGAGTTGGGTTATTAGGGATAGGCAGTTCATAATCTGAAGAGTCATAGATTGAAGATGAGGCAAATTCGCGCGAGCGGGCTGTCTCTATGGATATTGCGTCTCGGGAAGTGTTTATGAAGACAGGCTGTGCCTTTTTGCGCTTGCGCGAGCCCCATCTGAGCATTGTCCGAAGCGAGCGACGTCTGGTTGATGTCGAACTCTGGTCAGCATCACTCGCAATAATTGCCGATGGTGAAAGAGTAGGTGTGAAGGAAACAGAGCTAGCATGAGGTCTGGTGTGCAGGATGGGCTGAGGCTCAGACTCAACAAAAACTTCGGGCTGAAGACGATTGCGGTCAATCTGAGTCTGATCGACAGTTTCGTTGGAAGCCAGACCCTCAGGTAGCAGTTCACTGGACGGATATGTTGGAGTGTTTATTACAACTCCAACATCAGCATCAATTGACACATTATCCATTCCATAGTCTTGGTTTTCAACAACTGACAAAACAGAGCTGGCATCTGCACCATCGCCGCTGACCAATGATACCGGTGTTGCGGGGCGCGAGTGGTTGAAGAGGGATGTTTCTTCCATCGCTAGCTCGTCAATCTCCATTCTTTGCGACGTTTGTGGCCCAGTATGTACTTCAACGGGATCCATTAGCTCGCGGCCCAGGACGCCACGCTCCATGTTCCTAGGTGGTGTAGATCTAGAAGCAGCAGCCTGCTCAGCCAGCGCAGCTTGCTCGGCCTTTTTGCGGGCAATGCGCTCAGCGGCCCGTTCCTGGTCCCGTATTCTTTTTCGTTCACGCCGGCGCTGGTCTCTCTCCATGACAGTGCGGAGATCGGTCGAATCAAATGAATCAGCCAAGCCATTTATGCGGGCTCGGGATTTGATGTTAGAGGGTGTTGGCGACAGATCAATGCTCCTATGTGCTCTAGAGGCAGAAGTACGATCAACATTGGGAGACCAATTGGGACGAGATGTGCACTTCAGCGTCGGGCGTGGAGCGAGGGATCCAAGAACGGTGACCAAATAGGCAGCGCTATCAGAACCATCACTCGACATACTCGAGCGAAGGGATTCCGCTGAAGGGAATTCCATCTCGTCTCTGTCCTCATAAGTGCAACGGTGCTGCAAACTACTAGAGTGTTTGTGCTTGCCGCTTTTCTGGGTGCTTGTCTTCCGCGACATCTGACGGGAGCACGTGGAGTTTGGTCTAGTGTTTAAGACAGTGCTTATGGCTTGTATTTCAGTATCGCGGACGAGGTCTCGTCTGTAGTGCTTCTTCGGTGGTCTGGCAGTCTTCTCGGGCCGATGAGGACTGAGTGTGGGTATCTCCCAAACAATGTTGTCTTGGACTATAACTTCCGGTGGTGCCTCTGGAGTGATGCTTTCAGGTTGATCTTCAGTGAAGCTAAAGGCACGAGCATGCGCGGTACTTGTATCGCCATGTGGCCGAGTTTGTAGTGGTGACTCCGTCCGGCGTTTCTTCTTGAGGGTTGATCTGCGCCTGGGGGTACGAGGTTGCTGTGAGGCGGTGGCCGAAGGTTCAGAGTCTTGGGCGAACATTACGTCGGTTTGCGGTGGCGATGGAGACGAGTCTTCAACATCTGAAAGACTATTCCCGCTCCGCGGCCGTTTGCGCCCGTCGGTCGACTTTTTTCGGAAATGCCATATGGCCATGGTTGGCGATTGTGAATAGGTGTATATGCGTATGAGAGTGTGAAGTGATGGCGATTATGGTCCCGGCTAAAGGGATGGGAATGGAAAATGGAAGACAGCCAGCAAGAGAAAGAAAAAAGATATATGTATGGCGGCTGAAGAACTAAACCCAAAGGTGGCGGTGGTTGTAGGCACAAGTGGGAGGAATGCGGCTTTGGCGCGAAGGCATCCTGAAGATCCGGAAGCTCTAGTGCCTAACTAACGGGACAAAGTTCAAGGACTAAGAAAGAAGGCCAGCCAGAAAACAGCGCAGAGGAGCTGAAACAACTCAATAGGCCTTGGGTTGAAGATGGCGGCCGTCCCGTTGTTGTGCGAATTCCAGCTGATGAAGCAAATGGTGAATGTGAGTCGCCAGCCCCACGGTGAAATCGAATGACTTTGAAGGGTTTAACTTTGATGGGATCCCTAAAGCGGTCAAATAGGAAGGGAGGAGGTGTAATCTAGATAGCTACTAATAAGTGAAGGGGGTTGGTAAAGAGAAGCAGGAAAAGAGGTATGAATAGAGGAAGAGAGGAAAGAAAAGATGAAGCTCTAGATGGACGTTGTAAAGGAAGAAGAGACCGATGAAATATGGAGAAGGAGAAAAGGAAGTAGCAATAGTTAAAATAATAAAAAAGGAAATAAAATCAATTTGAATAAAGACCCTGCAAGCACGTACATAAAATTGACATGAATTTATCGCTGGCTGGCCTTTCTCACTGCCCTTTCCTCTCCTGTCCTGTCATGCCTTCCTTTTCTTTTTTTTACCGTCAGCTTGATTTGATTGTGGAAGGGACTGTGATTTATGCATTAGGCAAAGCAACGCAAGTGAGGGAGAAAAAAGGGAAGGTATGGAAGAAGAAAGAACTCCGAGCAAGAATAAGAGGGGAAGCTGCTCTGCGGCAAAAAGAAAGCTAAGAAAAAGTCCAAAATACATAAATGAAGAAAAAAATAAGCTGTCTCCTTCCTCCAGCCCGGAATTTTCTTTCCATCGACCAAAACGCCAAACAACGCCACCCACCACCTATGTTTCTGGCTGCTGTTTACTATGGCCAGCACATATAACGAAGACACAACATATGAAAACGACTCTTCTGCCCCTCCTCTCTCCCAGCCTGTTCCCAGCAAGGCACAGTCAAAACGTGCATGGGGCTTGGATTGAAGCCAACCGTAAAAACCCAACCAAATGGGGCTTTCCCTGTACGTACAGACAGAACATACAGACAAACAAGCCCAAAGGCCCCGTTAGATCAAATGACATAGTTGGGGAAGAGATTTCGGGCGTTAAAGATATGCACGGGGTTCTTAGTGCATCGCATCCCTATGAAGATGGCTTGTCCCCATGTGTTGAGCGAGGCAAGCACATGAAATGCATGCTATGTTGTATTGAACACAAAACAGAAGCTGCCTTGTTATCAAGCAGGCAAGCACCGCAACAGAAATCCCTTCTTTCTTTGTTGGCACAGGTCAGGGACTAGGGTATGTCAGCCCATCCCCATGACTCCTTCCTTTTCTCTCCGTTTTTCTGTGAGTATTTCCGTGAGTATTTTTGGAAATTTCCATTCTTCCTGGGTCTTCCAACCCCCATTTACGGTCTTTCTGCCTCTCTCGCTCGCTCGCTTTATATGGTTTTGTGCCTGAAACGGGTAGTTGCAAAGTTTGGCTCAATCGGCAGGTCGGTCAAGAGAGAAGGCTGGAAAAATGAATTAAGCGATAAATTGGAAAAAGAAAAAGAAGAAAAAAAAGGAACTGTACAATTCCCCAGGGGCTCATTGCAATATGCGGGGACTAGCCAGCCAGCCAGTCAGCCAGCCAACACAGCATATGGCGGTGCATTCTCAATTTCGCAAACATAAATCATCAGAGGTGCAAGATAGCCTAATCACAAGATAACCCAAGGCTAAGGTTGCCTTGCCTTGCAAACGTTGGTAGTTGAGACAATATTGTTGTTTCTGCATTTACAAGCCACAAGCCTAACAACCAAGCAGCAGCTCAGTGCCCAAATCCCCGGCCGCATTAACCTGGCGGTCCAGAACAAAGTTGTTTCTTTTGTAACCGGATTTCCCACCTGCCCTTGTCGCGCTGCCGCCCATACATGCACAACGGACGTATTATCCCGTACTTACCTGCCTTGCAAGAACAGCGCTCGAAAACAGGCAAGAGCGCCGTTTGTTTTATGCCGTTGCCATCTGTGCATCCTTTTTTTCTCCCTGGGCGTGGGTCACTTTATGCACGCACTGTAAAAAATGTATCTTTTAGGTTACAGATCAGCCAATAAGTACATGCCAAAGGGGACATAAAATGCAGGCAGTATAGCTTTGCAGGCAACAGGGAGTCGGAAGAAGAGAAAAGTGCTTCACAATACAGCTTTCCCAGCTATGCATCGTGTTATGCAAGCATATATCCTGAACCTGAGGCTTTCAAGAATAAGATTGAATGCTTGTTTGCTGCATACTGTTACTATATCCCTTGCCTAATCAAACGCTATTCTAAATTTCCCACCGCACGATGCAAGTCTGATGGGCAGCACAAAGACAACAAGACGAACGTCCTGTTGATAGCCATGTACCACAGCAGCTATTAGCAGGGAACACAAGAAGAGGCTTCTTGACTTGTGGGTTATGTGTAATTCAGGCCACGGTCACGTCCGAAAAAATGTCTTTTAAGCACCAGCTACGCATATTCGCTGGTATACTAGCCTCGCTAATGGCTCGACATGGCTTTCGTGTATATATCTGTACACACATATATACACACGACTCTAGGAGCCCCTCCTCGCTCTCCTACGCAAATAAACTGGCCTGGCTGCACAATTTTTCACCCGCTATAGTCCGTGACAATGGCCACCGATGCACGTGCCGTTTGCTGAGCCCATCGGATAACAGCACCGTCGTTTGACCCCTGTTTATGGAACATCAATATCATAACAAAAGCATGCAGCAAGAAAAGAATAAGAGAGAATAAGAGGGTAAGAGGGTAAGAAAGTGAAAGAGTAGGAGAGTAAGAGAGTAACAGAGTAAGAGAGGAACAGAGTAACAGAGTAACAGAGTAAGAGAGTAAAAGAGTATGAGAGTAAAAGAGTGTGAGAGCGTTCAAGAAAGCCAATAGCAGCAGGGCAGGTAACAAAGATAAAAATAAAAACAAAGGAGGCAGTCCGGCTAAATCTGAAATGATAGCCGCACAGCTTGTCCATTTGCAGGTTTGCTTCGCCGTAATCAAACTGAGAGAAAGAGGCGGAAGTCGTCCCAAACTCCAGACTTCAGACGAATATTCAGGGTTCTACACAAAAGCACACAGCATATACACAGGCAGCACAAAACTCACCTGCCCCAGAAATGAAATCAACCTTGGACCACAGCCACGATTTCATGTTGCAGCCCGTCTTCGTATGTTGCCTGTCCTATGTGTGCATTTGTCGGCGTCGTACTTCACATGTACGTGTGTCTGTGTACGCACGTATAAAGTCCCAATCTTCCTTTAGCCCTCTATCATATTCCCAATAGCGCCCCCACTTCGTGTAGCCTGCATAGCAAATAGCAAATGTCTTGGCCCCGTCAATTACTTCGTATCCGCCTAACAAATGGCTGCAAAATCGCCTGCGGGGGATCACAGTTCGCCTTCTCTTCCTTTAACGTGCTAATGTCGCGTTGTGCTATCGTTCGTTCTCTAGGAGAAAAACTTAATGAGCCGCAATATTAAGTGATCAATGCCCCCCTTTTTCTCCCCCTCCTCTCCTTCTTCTCTCCTCCCTTGCTGTCCTCGGATAGGGGGGTCAGAAGGCTTGGAGCTTATTGCTCCAGCGGCAAACCCGTCAAGCTAGCCAATACCAGGCGACTTGCTTAATAGCAGCATGGCATGGCATGAACGGGCCAAGTAGGCTAACTGGTGATGGCTTCCTGAGAGAAAGGTGTCCTCGATCTTGGTCCAATAGGTAATTTGATGCATAACTGCTGCTTAAGGTTTAAAGCTGCTGCAACAGCTAAAACTTCTCAGGTGGGTGGCTTTTTCTCGTCAGCGTCTGGTCTTGTGACTCATCTCTATGCAAGCATCCGGTCTTTCATGCATGTGTGATACACGTATGCATATGCATGTACCCTAACCCTATCCACCGCCATACCCATACACACAAACCTGTCCGACCACAAATTCTGTATGCACCGACCTAACTATTCTGATCCTACTGTCCATTGTGTTGTATGTTGCTATTATCTCAGCCGCACTAACCTCTGCATCTTGCTAGTAACTAGGCTGACTTTGGCGCTTCTTTAGCTTTTTCTATAGCGGCCACGATATTAAGCTTGTCGTTGCGCTGCTGCCAATTGCTACATTCTTGATTGGAGCATACCGCTATTTCTTCTAGGCCTCACAGTGCTGAAGCACATCATGACTTGTACGTTGGGCTAAGCCACTCCGATGCAGGCTTGGGAAAAAGGGATGACGCGTTCAGCAAAGAGGGAAACATTGGTCTTTTCGGGAGCGCTGGACAATCGTTTTATGTTGGTTCTCCTGGGCAGAGCGAAATGCCTCAACATCGAAGCTGTTGGTGGTGCTCGGCCAAATGTCAGTCATGCCAGTGGCGTACAACAAGCAAGAGTGCCTCATAGTCGCTCCCTTTTCGTTAGCTTATTTTTTTGCCACTAATGGCTGATGCCGACTAGCGTTTGAGTGGCAGATTGCTTAACTCCGAGACCTTCTCATGTCAGTTATATGGTGGGTGGTACATACCGCTGTATATACTGTCCTATCTTCGTTTGGCCGAAACCAAGGTTACGCAGCGTCTAAGCGGCTAAGTACGTGAAGCAAGGCGGCGAAATGGGGTTGCCTCTTCTTTTTTTAGTTTAAGTTTCCTTTCTTTACTTTTGGGTATTCCTGTCTTTTGGGTATTCTTGTCTTTTCTTACTCTCACTTGGTCCTCTCTTGCCTTTCTCTTTGATCTCTTTGTTGTTCCATCAGTCGTGCCAACCGGACCCGGGATTATTGATAGAGAACACCGGCCATCTCTGAGGAAGCTCATCATATCACAGGCGATAACTAAAAGCTCACGAAGGTACGAAGCCCGTTGAAGGATGTAACGACTTGGAGGATTAGGGGAGAGGGGTGTCTCAAAAGTTGGCTAGGAGAAAAAAGTCTTGACAGGAGCACGAACAGGCAAGATTTGCATATTGTTAACCTGCGAGGAACAAGGCAAAAGTTGGTTCAGGCCCAGGCCGAGACAAGGCAAACCACCGACGAGGAAAAGATTCACGTGATATCGCTTTTTAGAGTTGGGCAACTGATAGCTTGTCGAGACACTAGCCGTTTACTTGTGTGAGTCTTGCCCGTCTTGCCCGTTTTGCCCGTTTTGCCCGTCTTGCTATTCTTGCATGTCTTGCCCTACGTTATCAGTATACAGCAAGTGTCACCTTCAATTTTTAAGCTGAATGGTGTGCCATGAACAAGGAAATGCAACAGTATACAAGTACACTTGGGCTGCAGAGACTTCGTTGAAACTGAGGTTGGGCTTCTAACAGTGAGTAAATTGACAATGTGGCACCCAGACAAGGTCTAATAGAGGGCAGCACATCAGCCATACTGGCGTGGTCATTTCTTGGGTCATAAGGCCGTGATATGTCTCTAGGAAAGGCTATGGGGCCATCATAGTTAGTCTTACGTCTTATTATATGTCTCTAAATGCTGCCGAGTGACAGACGATGTCATACGGACTTTCAAGTATGCATTGGGCGTAATTAACCAAGATGTTGCGCAAGCTAGGTCTTTCTCAGACGAAATGAAAAGCACTTGACTTGTACCAAGTGCTGAAGAGAACAGGCAATATAGTAGGGAAATAAGAAGTGAGGAATTGCTGCGAAAGCGGTTAACCAGTAGAATGTAGAGACAGCAAATTAGAGGCTACTAGAGCCACGCATTGTTTGATTACCATAAGAATGAAAATGCGGTAATACATGCGAACTCAGCCAACCAACCCGTGACCAGCGCGCAACAAAGTACGTACAGCCCTGCAGTAATCAAGCCAAACTAAAGCCAAGCTGCTTGGTCTTATTAGCGGGGCGGCAACACGTGTTAGGGCAGACCCGCAAAAATTGTAACGTCGGAGAAGGGAGAGAGAGAGAGGAAAAGGAAGGACTGGTAGGCGATGCTTTGGCAAGTACCCAATGTGGCATGTGAAGATAAAATTTGTGGTGGTGTGGGCAAAGCTTAGGGCAGAGGTGGCCCTAAATGCCATCTTTTCTTGGGAAAGAAGAGGCTCCTTCTAATTCTCACGACTCAGGAAAAAAAGTTCACAAACGATAATGTGCGACAAAAATGAACGAAGGGCGAAACAACTCCGAGAAAAGCTGCTGTTGCTTTCTTGGCACCGAGTTAGCACCCAGATAGTGCTAGAAACAACAGACGAGACTGCAATTATTGGCCAAGACTTCCCTTTTCGCGCTTAGCTGGCCGTGTGTTCTTGCATTCGGACTCCTTCTTGCGCGGCTTCGGTTTCATCAGCCAAACCAGACTCCTACCCTCTTTGAAGAGCACACAAGGCACAAACTGACGCGATAGGAGCTGCTTAATTTCATATTTGTATCTCGCCAAATGCCGCCTTGACGTCTAGCTATCGGCGTCGTCGGTAATTTGACACCATCTAACCTCGGCCAGGAATATACTGTCCTGTCTGGGGTTTGATAAGCTGGCAAGCAACAAAAACAACAACCAAGCACTGAGCCAGAATAACTAAATCTTGAGACTTGGCCTGATTTGCTTGTGCAAGCTGTGCCTTGCATTCAAAGCTTCCTTTGAACTCGTCCAGCATGCTCTTGCGCCTGTGTCACCCTTAATACAACCCTTATGTGGCCCACAATACGCAGTACGCACTACAACCCTAAATCGACAGCACCACGACATCAAGGCAATCATGACTACGTAAAGAAGCTGGCCTGCTTGCCAAAATTCTTGGCCAGCACACCAAAAAATACGGCCAAGTATCCAGATGCGAGGATTTGACAACTTGGAGCCTGCCCTGTCTCTCTTTATCTTATCAGTCGGGCTAGGGGCTAGGGGAAAGAAGACAACAGACTAGAGCTAGGGGGATGGGATGTTTGCCTTATGCTCGCACGCACCTCTTCCTCCCCAAGACCTGGGCTCCAAAAACCTACATGGTGTTCCGCCACTAAGAAATTAGACAATGCACAGAGCGCAGGCAACAAAAAAGTGTCAAAGCCCCAAGCACAGAGACTCAGCGGGATATTACTATTGAATGTCTAGCGAAGTCTGTTTGGGACTACTGCTCTTCGATTCCTATGGGGATTTCGGCCCTACCCTCTTCTACATCAGTCGACGTCTGAAGTTTGAGTAGGGAGAATAGGAATAAGAGGAAGGAAGGTCCGGAAGACCAGCTTGTCGTGGATATGGAGAACCTAGAAGCAAGCAGAAATAAGGTCTATCCAACCTGACCGGCCAGACTAAGCCAACTGCGGTAGGTCAATGGGTACACGCCCCAAGGGCTTGAGCTCTCGCGGGCTAATTCTTGTAACTGGTTGTTCCTAACTGGGAGCCTGGCCCGGTTATAGAGAATGGAATGTATGGGAAGGGGGAACGAGGGATGACTAAAGGAGTCCAAGTGGAAGAGGAAGGAGAGGAGTTTCCGTGCCAAATATCATAATGTATGATTTGGACTCTGGCTTCTAGACCTCGTCCTCGTCCTCGTCCTGTACTTATGTAGTGGTGTGTTCTCTCTTCCAGAAGCAAATCAGTTCCCTCTTCTCTTCCTTTCCTCCTTTGAAGTCAATTTTTTTTTTCTTTCTACGTGCTCTGTTGTCACTGCGCCACGACGTCTCTTGTTGTTATTCTTTTCTATTTTCACATTCTTTCCTTTAAACACCGCATTCCCGCTCCCGAAACTTCACTAGACGTCTAGTTTCACTGTTTTTGACTCTCCACTGGCGCTCTTATTTTACTACTTTCTTAATACGTCTGGTACACCAACAACCGCCGCCCTTTCTACGGTGACCCTATCTATCAAAATGAAGTTTACGCTGGCTCTCCTTCCCCTGGCTGCCATTGCCACTGCTGCCAACCTTGATGTGACCGAATACTTTCCCTCATGCTCCCTTGAATGCCTGGGTCAAGCCGTGACCAACTCTTCATCATGCTCACTCTCCGATTCTGTGTGCATGTGCACCAACGCCATTGACGAGGATCTTGCGTTAAATGCCAATTCATGCATGATCGATGCCTGTGGTTCTGATGTTGCCTTCAGTAAGTCCTGTCTAGTTGTCCCTTTCTCTTTGTGCAGTCGCTCGCCGTGCCTGGCGTGACTTGTGTTCTTTTTTTTCTATCCGTCTGTCTATCTTGTCCTGCCCAGAGTCCCAGGCTTCTGTTCTATTGCTACTCCTAGCTGTGTCGTTGGTAACTCTACTTCTACTAACCACTGTTATAGCTGATGTTCTGTCCGCTGCCGACAAATTCTGCCGTGCTGCCTTGAGCGGTACCACTACCACTGGTGGTGTTGCGTCCCTTTTGGGCAGCACTGCTACCGGCACCAATGTTGCTTCGGCCACCGGCACAGGTAACGGCACGGTTACTGCCGGCGGCCCCGCCAACATTGTGCCTGCTATTATGGCCATTGTTGCTGCTGGCATGGCTGTTCTGTAGACCAGAGGCCAAACATCTAATCCGGCAGGCTAGAAGCTGAAGCCAAGCAAAAGCTGTAGCAACATGTGCTGAGTTAGGGCTTGCTGGGTCCCGGAACGGAGCCTTTTTTTTTCTTTCCTTTCCCTGTTATTATTTTATTTCTCTTCTTTTCTTCTTACTCTCATTTTCTCCATCATTTTCTCAATAACTCCTGCTACTAATTACTTGGCCACAAAAAGCAAACGCCAACATCCAGCCGAATACCGAGTTGCAATCTAAAGACGTTTAGGGTTCAAAAGCACATGTGAATGTGACCACAAATGCCTGAGAAGATCTTGGTCTAGCTTTGGAGAGTTGCTCCCTGAGGATATCCCTAACGCTTGGGCAAACCGCACAGACCACATTTCCCGCTCGCTATAAAGCATTTTCCCACGCTCTTGGTCGTTCGGATGTTCCTTCAACCTAGTATGTATGTATCTACATAGTAAGACTGCCTGCTCACTAAACAGTAGCTTAGCTGTTCTCCTGACTGGCATGGCTTTAGCGTGCTCTGGTCTTAATTCATTAGCACTTTCTTCCATTTCAACCTGTGTGGTTTTTTAAACTTTCTCTCCCATTCTTCCTTTTTCTATCTTGCTCCCCTATCGACTTTTGACCCTTTGTCCATTCCTGCAAGGCCCTAGCAAGGATGATATCGTTTCAAAGCGACCCCATACCATATCTCCGACCAAGGCAAAAGCTTAATGCTTTTATCACTCCTGATATGGGCCTCCCTGTGATTAACAGCATTTCCCTCCCTGCTTGGCTGATCACTGAAAGTGGTAATCCTGCTTTGCTGTATTCGTAGGTCTGCCGAATTGAGAGGCAAGAACGCGCTCATTGGTGTCTCCTCTCCCCCGTAGAAAAAAAAAGCACTAGACGAAAATCACATCAGACTAAGCCAAATCTACTTGAGTCTTGTTGCAGTTAGTAAATGGCTCTAGCTGAACATATACGACACTGGTAGTATTTTCCGGCGCATCACCGTGTCTAGGGCCACTTTTATCGGGCGTCCATCAAACGATAATGCCTTTTTTTCGTCGTAGACAGGGCATGTATGGGTGGGTGGGTAGTTTGAAATGCAAAGTTTTGCGTGAGAAGAGTCCAAGTAGTTGCTATGAGCGTCATGTATCGTCCGCAACGTTGGATGTTCGGTTGGTCAAACGTCTTCTTCAATGCTCAGTACGTCTTTAAGGACTTCCCAAGAAAAGATACGGGATGTAACTGATGCTCAGACTTGTACTGGGGAGAGGAACTATATCATGCACCATATATACGTCCATCGATGTAGAGATGAGGCGTAGCAAATGCCTGGCAACGCCCTCCTGTTGTTTTGAGCCTTGAATGAAGCTTTTGCTTGGCATGCTTTCTTAATTCGACATGGCCTGATTCATTTTGGGTGTTTACAAGAATCATACAACTTCGGTTTAATCAAGCTGTATATTTGCCTACGAAGTTTTAAGAGGAGGATCGTAGTTATATCTATAGACCTTGTTGCTCATAGTGTGCATCTTATTTCTTTATTGCCAAATATCATCCCTGGTTATATATGGCTTGAGACCAACCGGATTCGGCGACGCATCACCCAACACTGTTGCGACATACCCATTCCAGTCATATTCTAGTGGCTGTAACCAAATATGGCAAGAAATATTCATGGCCAAGGAATTTATCTTTCAGGGCCAGCTTGTATTATTTTCTTGTATTCTCTTTTGGCAGAGGCCAAGGAAGCTGGTCGTCTGATGCAAAACATGACATCTGATATGGACCTTCTCTCATTCCTGAGCGGTGAGTCGCGTCAGTAATTGCTATGATGCATTCATTGGCAGCTCTCACCATTGGTAAAAGGAAAAAAAAAAGTATCTTAACTTATTGGTATAAGCCTGGGTACTTGTGTTTTCGTACTCGGGCCGCCTGTAATTTGTGCAGTGCTTGATGAGACGGGAAAGTCGGGATATTGCTCGTCAAGCTTGAATAAGTTCTCCAAAGTTTCATCTCCCAGTGAAGCTCCTAGACAGGTGCGCGTAGGTTTCTTTCCATAGCTGTTTAGGGGTTTAGCACTAAGGATAGGAGGGCCATCTTCCAGTTTTCAGGAGTGGCTATCTTGTGTTTGCTAGTATTATTTAATGTGGGTGAGCGCCAATTTCAAGGAGCTTCAGTAACTCTTTAGGGACCGGCCTTGCAGCCAGGAAGCTTTTTCAGCAGCCTTCCCTGCTGAATGAGGTTTTGGGATTGGCTGTTTGGCGTTTTTGGATTGTGGCGCCGGCCCGGATAGTAGGCTAGCAGGTGTTGGCCTAGGGTATTGGCTCTAGTGAGTACACCGGAGTTGTCGTCTGCTCGACGAAGCAGCTGCCGCCGTTTTGATTAGTCCTTGGTCGTGGAGAGAATGAGATCTTAAAACCTTTCCTCCGAGTCCCTTCAGTATCTCCTTCCGCACCAGTCATCTCTTTGTCCCCTCAAATACTCTGTTGCATCTTTCAGTAGCTTATCCACAAATCTCTGGTTTCATAGTCTCAGTGGCCTTGCATATCCATCAGTGTCCTAGCCCCTCTCTCTAGTGCGCCTCAAGGACGTACCTGACGGGAGTTGACATAGCAGGCTATCTTGAACTTGGGGGTCTGAACAGGTAGACGTAAAGTAATACAATAACTTGGGCCTGAATTTATTGAGCGTTTACTGGAATTACCAAGACCAAACGACGCCAGATTGGCTATCGGCCAGAATTGATAGTCTGCAAGGCTGACGACAGAACTTGGGCGAGAGAAGCGCATATGCTTCCAAGCAAGCTTGCTACACGGCTTCATTTGGTAGTAGCCGCAGAACAGAAGAAAGTCAAGAAGAAGAGGGAAGAATAGGTTAGAATAGAATAGAATAGAACAGAAAAGAACAGAAAAGAACAGAAAAGAACAGAAAAGAACAGAAAAGAACAGAATAGAACAAAGCATGTATCCCCTCCCCACGTAACTCTCAAACATAACAAAGCGCCCCACATCTCTCCGTGCTAGTCCGTCCCCTGTTATGTATCCTCCATTTTGGGTCCGGTTTCTTTGCTACCTATCTTCTTCGAGGAGCCTCTTCACAAATCTCTCTGTCAGCCTCTTAGTGTTGCCCATACATACCTATATGTGGCCATAGTCCTTCGGTTTGCCGCATTTTGGCACTTGGCACTTTGTCTTGGCGCCTTGATGGTTAAACTGGGAGTGGCATTGTTTGAAGTCACTGTATTTTGGAGAACGCTGCCAAAACTTTGGCGACGGAGCCTCTGTGTAGCCATCTTATCCAGCTAACACTAAATGGCTTGGGAGTCCCAGTGTTGCTCTATGATGATTGGTCTTTGAGAAGTTATCGCTCACCTAGTTCTTGAACTTGGCACTGAATGTATCGTTCTTCCGGCGTCTCGTCACCGCCAGAGATATCGTCCTATCGGGAACCAGCGAATCCGCACTTTTGCAGCTCGCCTTAGATATATGGCCTACTATCTCGTTTCCCAGGCTTTTGCAGCGCCTTGGGACCCAGTAGATCATGCCAGTCCGCATCTCCACCTTGCGAGAATGCACCGGATCTCATAAATTTCAAGCTAACGAGTGTCTGGGTTCTTCACATGCTTTTTGATTCGCTTTGCTATCCCCAAGTTAATGTTGGTTTGAATATACTTTTTGTCTACTGGAAGTTCCAAGCTGTCTTTGATTTGACTTGAATATATTCGTTCCTAGCTGTCCATGCATAATTTTATACATGGAATAAAAAAAAAAGCCAAGCACAACACCAAAGAGGCATATATATCATGAAAAACATGGATTTTGCAGCGTTCCGCGGCATCCCCACAGGAAATAACTATCAACACGGGGAGAACCGCAGCTGCTCCTAACTCCACGAGACGCCTCAAGGACATGGACAAAGAAAAGTTTTGGGAGGTCTGCAAGTCAAAGGCAAACACATTGGTGGACACACTCCCAGCGAACTGGCAAGACAGAGAAGGCACCCTGGAAGCAGCAGCGGAAGGGACAATCCGAGTCATCCAGGAGGCATTTGAGGAGGCAACCCCCTCACGGAAGGTCACAGGCTCAGGGTACAAATGGTGGAATGACGCCTGCCACGAGGCGAAACGCAAGGCAACAAAGTCCAGAAGGATCCTGAGCTCTCTACACAGGATGGTGAAGGCCGGGGCCACAAACTTGGACGCAGAACTGCGCGATGCTAGACAACTACACGCAGAGGACAAAAACGAACTGGCAGACACCATCTCCAAGGCTTCCAGGGAATTCTACAGAGACCTGGTGACAAACATGTCATCCCTCTCAGACGTCCACAAGGCAGCGAAATGGCTCTCCCGCACACAAAAAGCCCGCTCCCAAGCGATGAAGGTGAACGGAGAGACCTACACAACCCCTCAGGACAAGATCCGTGCCCTCCGTGAAGCACATCTGACAGGGAGCGGCCTCCCCGATTTGTCCAGACCGACC
>JAXASZ010000537.1:0-17682 GCA_038407095.1 Ceratocystis destructans
GACTTCAAAGAATACCACACACGTTTCAACCACCCACTGGCTACCTTGCAATGCCCCGCCTGTGGCAAAGACAAAGACGAAACGCACAGGTGGACATGCAAGAAGAGCAAGAAACCGTGGACGAAAAACTTTGTCACCAGACTCCTGAGAACAGCAAAAGGCAGAAGCACACTTGGGAAAGTGCTAAAACAAAATATGGGACATTAGGCAAAGCCGCAAAGGCAGGTTGGGCCACTCACACCAGGGATAACGGCCCCACGCACAATCACTCTCTCCTTTTCCTTTGTATTTCATTTTCTTTGTTAGCAAGCAGGGGAATGTCTGAGGTAAGTCCCTATGGGGACGGCATAGCCGCCACCCGGGACCCCACGGACATGGGCGGCAGGAGTACAGATAAAAAAAAACGGTGCCAGAAAACTCGGACCTCTTCGGAGCTCCGGACTCTCATCGTGGGGCCTCAGATAGTCCTTGATTTGATTTGAATATATTTTACGTCTACTGGAATCACTAAGATCAAACGACGCCCCAGATAGTCCTTAGAGTAAAAATTGAAGTATCATCATCATCATCATCATCAGCGAACATAATTAATCTGGTCTTGTGGTCTAGTGGTATGATTCTCGCTTAGGGCTCACCCTAAAGCATCAGCTTGCGAGAGGTCCCGTGTTCGATCCACGGCAAGACCCCAGATCGCGCAAGTTAATAATTGCGTTCCCACTATCTTTTTGCATGTGCATTTTAGTACAGCCTTTTTGGAATTGAGATACGGGAATCACAGTGATCAAACGACGCCGGGCTGCCTAACGGCTAGAATTAAGTTAACAGACCAAAAATACCAGGCAACCAACCCTGGAAACACATCCAGCAGGGAAGCCTTCGGGCAACGTCTGACGGAGAAAGCTCCGGGCTGCAAGGCCGGACCCTAAAAAGTCAGGAGAAATTTCGAAGGAGACGTACACCTGCAACAGCTGACTGCCCGAGACAGGAATAGTGAGACGACATCTCTCTACCCTCTTTCGTCCAGAACATGCCGTCGTATTGTTGCGGGAAATCAGTAGGTAGACGTTAAATAGAACAAAAAAAAAAAAAAAAAAAGGAATAACCCTCTACGGCCGAGCGAAGCGTAGTTGCTCCCAAGCTAACATTTTTCTTGTTTCCGCTCTGCACTGCTCTCATTAACAAGAGAAAGAAGAGAAACCCCTCAGATCCCCATCTATATACCTTAAGCCCAGAAATGGGACTAACCCCCAAGTACCTCAGCCAAATTCGTTCCCTGAAAAGCCTGCCACGCTTCCTAAAGTCAAAAAGATCACGAAAACAAGATGCGCAGATTCCGGGAAAACGTCACCAAATACGAGGAGAAGCCATACTGTGCGATCATCTGAAGGCTCATGAGATGTCCTTCCACGTTTCTGGATGAGGCACAAGACAACCCCCTTTCTAGTGACCCGCGAAAGACAAAAACAAAAGAAAAGGGTGTGGGCTGTTTGGACTCTCACAATGCAATCCTTAGCATGAAGATGGAACGCTCAAGTTGGAGTGATGCTGCGGCGATGGGTATTTGGCGATCGCCAAATGTATCGTGAAAAAGGGGACGAGTTGACGATCAGGTTATCCTCAAAGTTGGGCAAGTGTGGCCTCAAGGTGCCACATATCATTGTCGAAATCCATGAAAGAGTCAAAGAAAAAAAAAGAAAGAAAGAAATGACTATCAGTGTCATAGACGTCGTCCTGCAGCAGCCCAGAAGAAGCACCAGACCCCAAAAGCACCCCCTCCCCCCGAGAGTTGTAAGGAGGCTTTCAATTCTTTTCCTATCTTCTCCTTTTTGTTATTTCACGACTCTTCTCTACTAATGTGGTGGCAGCCTGTTGTTTCTATCCTACTATTCTGCGTGTAACCATGCTCTAACATCTCATTGTTACACAATATAGCCCAGCTCAGCTCATTCACAGTAATCTGACACAGTAAATGTCAACTATAATCTTGAAAATATCGACGTAAAACATTTAAATTAACTCCAGAAAGAAAAACAAGAAGGTATTATCATAAAGCAAACACTGCCCCCCTCCCCTCCCTAATATTCACCCTCCTCATTCTTGGACCATTCGGCTTTTGTTCTTCCCCTCCCCCCTTTCTCCACTTTAGACCTTACGAGAAAGCACGACCACGTGAGACACCTGCATCGCCGAACCAACTCCTCCTTCAGTGCTGGTCATGGGAGTAGAAGAAGAAGCCATTGCATTGGGTAACGCGCCGCCTACTGCCACGTTGAGTAGCAAAAAGTGATCGTCGTGTGCCAGTGCCGCCCAGGCGTCCTTGTCGCCAACATCGCTACCCAGAAGTACATTCACAATCTTGCCATTCATACGCCACTTGAGACTCTCACCTTGCCAGTCTCCACTGACATTAGAACGATCGATTGTTACACTGGCCGTGATCCACTGGCCACTGGGGGCGCCGCCATCGATGCGTTTGGACAAGCCGTTGGGCTCATTGCACGGCCCGCCAGGATTGATTCCACAATGCACTGTGTGTAGACTGGTGGCGTCCCCATTGACAGTCTCAAAAATGTCAATTTCACCTACAGCCGGCCAGTTGTTATAATTGCCACGGAAGTTCGTTCCAAGTGCCCAGAATGCTGGCCAGATACCCTGCTGAGCAGAGGGTGACGCCGAGCCCAGTTTAAAACGCGCTTCCATGCGCAGCTGCCCACCCTTGGGGCAAACAAAGTTGAACGATGGGCTGGTCTCGATGCGCCCCGAGGTCCAGGTGCTGTTGGAAACGCTGTTGGTGCTGGCACTCTCAGAGCCCGAAGAGCCACCGCGTTGAGGCACAATGTTCAGCAAGTTTGCCTGGGCATTCTCAGGGTCAGTCGACTCTATGGTCGGACTGCCGTCGCTGTGGGAGCTGATGTACAGGTTAGTGGCTGATGAGGTGTACTCCTGAACCTCGCCGTTACCCCAGTTGGCTGGACCGCCAGGGTACCGCGTCCCGGTTGATATGACCCAGTTTTCGGTATTGAGAGAGGTTGCAGAGTCGGCAAAGTTGTCATAGAAGACCACAGTCCAGTTTCCAGCGTCAAAAGAAGACACATTGGATTCGTCTACAGGAACTGGAACGGCCAGGACAGAGGTGAACAGGCTCACAGAAGCCAGGAGAGCAAAAAGAGAATACATGGCAAGAGAAAGGATACAGATAAAAGAAGGCAAAAAGGGAAGCAAGGGAAAGAAAAATGAAGGTATGAGTGGTCAAGACTGACTTGCATCGAGATGAGGAGCAGAAACAGAAAAGGAAATGCTCCAGCTAGGAGGAGGGGATAGCACATATATACCCGAGTATGTTGGGGAACAGTCTCGCAGTATCTTCATCTAGAGTTGTGAGTGAAGGATGTTAG
This sequence comes from Ceratocystis destructans, assembly GCA_038407095.1. Lineage (NCBI taxonomy): Eukaryota > Fungi > Ascomycota > Sordariomycetes > Microascales > Ceratocystidaceae > Ceratocystis > Ceratocystis destructans. Next base: position 3,396 of record JAXASZ010000537.1, read on the forward strand.
CCGCTACACAAAACCCAGACATGAACACTGGCGCATAGCGCAAGGCAAACCAAGCACCACATATACACGCACACGCAAACACAAACACCAATCGCACAAACACATCTACTCCCATGCACACGGCTTAGGCCGGAAGCCAAGCGACACAGGCGAAGAGTTTTTTACGCTATGCCAGACCCATGCCAGGGCTTGTTGTCCAAATTCATCCAAAAGCATAGGGGACGCAAAACACAAAGCCAACAACCACATAGTAGACTTGGATTCTTCAACTTTTCTTTTTGGGGGAGGGCCCCGGCTACATTCTTGTGTGGGTAGGCCAAAATAAAAGAAAAACAACCAATGGTGCTGATATGACTTGGTCCTTCCCTCCCTTGATTGTTTCTGTCGTACCCCTCCCTTTCTCTATTTCTTTGCGTATTTCTTCTTACTTCGAGTCTCGGTAGGAATGCCAAAGGAGCTGGAGAGAGAAGGTTCGCTCATGTAAAGAATACAGACAGGAAGAGACAAAGATAAAGGATGGAAAAGAGGAGCTCTTCACTTGGCCCATCGCAGCACATGCTTGTTTTCGTCCGGACATAGGTACACCTATGGACGGACTACCGAATCCTTCCCCGGAGGCAAAATCCAGCAACAGGCAGGGGAAGATTAACCGCTGGATCAAATGCCTTCTTCTTTATCTCAGCCCCTCGCTTCTTCGGTGGCCTCCTCCGCTGATTCATCGCAAACAGCAGCTTCTCTTTTATTAGGGTTTTTTTATCTACCTATCTACATCGTCATAAAATAAAGTGGTTGGCTGGAGGAGGGGAAGACAACTGAAAGGAGGAAACACAGCCGACTAAATTGTTTGCTTGTTTCAAGCTGGTCCGCGTGTGTCCCTACCCCGACGTTCCATTCTGCTTCTTTTCCATTATGTAGTAGAGATGCAGCAGTCGTAAAATGACGAGGTGACGTCGAGGAGGTCAAGGTGACGTTTAGGAGGGGCTTCGTGTCTGTGTGTAGCGTGTGCAGTGTTAGTGATAGTGACACCAAGCCTATTACCTTTCAGTACGTGTATTACCGAGTGACAGGAGTATAGCGCGACTGGTACCTGGGATTACGCATACACCAAGTATCCATTTCCCGTCATCCATCCTGCCACAAATCATGTTGCTGTTTTTGTCTGATGCATGGATTGCTTGGCTGGATCATGGTTTTTGTCTCTTACTGGGGCCTCATCAGTGGTATGCCTAGGGAGGGCGAGACAAAGCAAGATACGACCCAGACTAGATGGTAACCAGGTTCTACTACTACGTCTTGCTAACACTCAAGACATGTTTCCCCTCAGCTCATCTTACAACTTGAGCCAAGAAGTGGGAGAGCAACTTGATGACGAGCCTGATGCGCACCATTTGCTTTTGTTTCTAATATGCCTCCCTTTTCTCTCGCATCAGCTTCTTTGCATCTTCTACTGCCGACAATCATCTCTTCTTCTTGTACCAATACACAGCACCCATTCCAGTCACATACCCGCTTTGAGACATCAAAAAGATACCCTAGCGAAACAAACTCACTATGACAAAAGCAATCTTCCCATCCTATTCTGACACTGCGAGAAACTTTGCTCTCAGCAAACCTAATGGCAATAATGGCGCTAAGCCTTCTCCCTTGTACCCATTCTTCTTTGACAGCTTTCTCTTCGTTCATCCTACTCTGCACCAACTGAGAACCTGAAAACATCATCTTGGTATCCTACTCTAGCATGGATCAGCATATGCTGGCAAAGCCAAATACAGATATAAAACACCACGCTTCTATGAGACTGCATTCCAGCTCGTACTGCGTGGCAGCCATGGGGCTGTTAAACCCACGTACCTCACGATGTTCTCCCTAGTCGAGCTTATCCCTGTAGTGTAGTGGGAGCTCCGCAATCTGTTCAGGCACTATGGACAAAAAGGGTGGGAGCTACGCAGTAGCTACAGCCAATTGTGTCATAAGGACAGGGAGGTACGCAACACCTCACAAATTATCCAGCGCCCTAACACCTCAATGTCTCGCGTCTCCTTCATTTCTCGCTCTGCTTCTTTGTTTCCACGGCCTTTCTTTGTCTTGGGCTTAAGAATCATAATGTCTTTATGCTGTCTGTCCTTTTCTACTGCCATCATGACTCTCCTCAACTCTTCATTTCTCGTAAACAATCGTGATCAGTATAGACAAGAAAATCCATGCCATCGTCTAAATCAAATTTCCACCAAAGTATAAACAAGGTCCCTTCTTATAAGAAAGGAAACTCCAGCGTCGCTTCATCCAAATCATCAATTCCAAGATCCAATCCAAGAACATAAGCAAAAGAAGGCAAAAAGGAAAAAGGAAAAACAAGGGGAAGAAAGCACCCTCCCCTCTCAGAGCATATCCATCTCCTTATAGATAAAAGACCTTTTCTCCCTTTCTCCCAGCCCTTTCATCCATACCCACCCAGCCTCTAGCCAGTCAAAGACACCACGAAGACAACCTTGGTCTTGCCCCTCAAAAAGGACACGGAATGTTGACGCTCGGGCTTGCCATGTAAGTGGAGAAACAAGAGGTTATAACCACTCCCAACATCCCCAAGGCCAGCTAAGAAACAACACAGCCTCCCCTCCAGCTCCGGTTCAATGCAAGCCAAAACATCACTAACAAAGCCACGCTGATCCCCCTGTTACGATCTGCTCCTTCCTTTTCCCTCTACCTCACTCCTCAATCGACTCCATGTGGCCCGATGGCTGATACCCATCATAATCCATCTCATCATCACTGCTATCATCCGACATGCTTTGAGGACTCACTACTCCACTAGCATTCAATCTGTCCATGTCATCTAGCCCATCATGCTGGCCATGCTGCCCGAAGCTACTACTTGACACTGTCGCAAAACCCACCGGTGCTGCAAAGCTAGCTGGCGGCATCTCAACCACACTGCCTGATCGGCTCATAGGTGGCTTTTCCGGAAGTTTCTTCAGCAGTCCAGTCGAGATGTCTAGCATGCCCATGGCAAACTGCGTCAACCCCTTGCCCTCGCCTGGCTTAGAGCTGACAGACAGCGTCCAGCGATATTCACCCAGTCTCCGGCGGTACCAGTCTGCCTCCTCTTGCGCCGAGGCCGTAGCCCAGAGTAGAGAGCCAAATGTGCCAATCAGCGCAAAGTTTGTCTTAGATGCAAAGTACCAGAACGATCGCAGATGCTGCGGCATCAGCCGGTTAACAAAGTCCATGGCCGAAATAAGTCGAGCCTTGGCAGCACTACGACAAATTTGCGATACATACGGATCGGTGGCATCGGGGTTTGCCGAAAATGATCGGATTATTCTCCGGTGGAGAGTGATTTCTGTTGCAAAGTATGCTAGGTGGAGATAACCGATGCTCGAGAAACGGCCAGGTGAAGATGGGTTGGAATAATATGTCGAGTCCATGCGAATTGTCTGAGGGAGCGTCGCGTACCAATCCTTGAGCTTTAGTTGAATTGGCTTAGCCTGTGCCAGTATGGCTTGTGTTTCCTGCATCGCGATTGCGGGAGATGCTTGCATAGCATGCAGGGTGTAGAACGTATCGAGAATTTGCGACAGAATCTGGGTCAAATGCACCATATTCACAAACAAGACTCGGCCTTGCTCAATACGTGCCCTCTCTTCTACATCCTCCTCGTCCCACTCGACATCGGGGAAATCATAGTCGCACAACTGCCGAACCGCCCAGCTTGTAGAAAAGATGTGTGATGGTCGGCCGTGGACCAAAGCCCCCCACTTGTCTTGCATGTATAGTGCCCAAGCCAAGCGCTTGCGAAGTCCCTTTTCCCATGGCGGAATCTTCCAGTTTGAGCAGTCCAAATGTAGTCCCAGCTCTTGTGATACAGCCACCAGTTGTGCTGTTGGCGCCCATTGATCGCCCTCGGGACGCTGAGAGAGCAGGAGGCCGGCCTGAATCACTGATAGCTTGGGCCGGAACATGGCATCAGCCAGTGTTGAACGCATGAGCTTCTCCAACGCCACCACATCTGGGCGGGGTACTTGGGCCAGCTTATCAGAGTGGCCCCACCAGTTGATGGCAATCAAGTACACAGCAGCCAGTAATGGTGGAGTAAATTCCCGGTACGACCGCTCATATCTCTCCATAAAGACAGTCTTTTGAAGAATTGGGAAGCCGGGGTGAACCACGTCAAAGAATATGGCAACTAGGTCCGGTCCGTATGGAGCTACTACCCGTTCAATGGCGTCACAGTCATCAATTTGGTGTTCATGGCCGGGTGTCGCGCTATCTGGGAGCATTAAAAATGTATCCGAATCACTGACTTTGCGGAGGGTTCCTCGGGCCAAAAGGCTCTCGTCGTCTGGGTTAAAAGGTGAAAGATTGATAAGAGATGGTTCAAAATCGGTTGTCGGACCAATATACTGGCTGTACCGGTCTTCCTGCATGCCCAGGGTACGTTTAAGCTGGACTGGTCCCCCAACGTTTTCCATGTCTTCTAGAAATGAGTTGCTTCCTGTTGTAGAAGATAAGCTAGTACTAGTTTTGTGAGGGTGTCTTCGTCTGCTACTAGGGGAACTAATGGGTGATGGAATTCAACGACGGTAAACAGTTAGCACGCGCGCTTGAATTTCCATTCAACGTTGAGGGCAGGAAGGAAGAACAGTGGCGGGGGGATAAAGACGAAATAAAACAAATAAGATAGTAGTGGGTTAAGTAAGTGTTATAGACAAAACAAGCAGGAGGAATTAAAGATGGGGAAAGCAAGCAAAGGATGGACAACTTGAGGTGGATAGAGGTTATCTATTGGGGTTTGTAATGTATTAATTACAATAGATCAGAGCCTCACAGAGGCTCTCGAGACAGCCTGAAGCCTGAATAAAAGCCCACTTGTATGTTAATGTCCCAACCGTAGCAGCCATGTCTTATGCATGTCTCCTCTTGAGGACCCTCGGGAAAATGGAGCCCGACTAGATCTCATGGCTTGCTTGCCAGATTAAGGAATTTCTCAACCAAACATGGTAAGAGGTGAAAGATGGAAAAGGTAAAAGGAAAAGAAAAGAAAAGAAAAGAAAAAGGGAGAAGCAATGGCGGCAAAGGAAGCCCGCTAGAACGCAGGCTTTGCACGTGCGACTGGCTATACAGACAACGGCAGATAAAAGGAACAAGGGCAAGGAAGGATAGGACGAGGTAACAAAGAACGAGGTCAAGGCAAAGGGAAAAAAAAAAGCCCCAAGATAGAATCGCAAATTAAAAGCACGATACTAATATGATAGGGGGAACGAGAGCTGCTCCGTCAAGCATCAATGTAATCCAAAGCACAAAGAGCAAAAAGCAAAAGGCAAAAGGCAAATCTGGAGTTTATGCTTACCTCCTTTTACCAGAAATATTTCCATCATTAAAATCCTGCGGCTTGGCCAGCTTTCTCTTTCGGAACTGTGGACTTGACAAAGCTAATGAGCATTCACATCCGTTAATCTTGCAAGACACGCAGACTGAGTCTTCGTCATCGCTCAATAAAGTGCACTGAGATCTGGATTGCTTGCAGGCTGAACAAGGGGGCGGAGGTGTAGACGACGTTAAATAGTCTTTGCTGGCAAACGAAGTAGATAATAATGAAGGCTGGGTAGGTGTACGGCGGTGGGATTCTAAAAAATGGTGGCCAGGCATGCTCCCCATACATAGATCGATAGTACTAAGTCCTACCTGGTGGCGGTTTCCGGGAAGTGAAGAACTAGTGGCATATGCACCATCCACTGCTGCGGCTACAGATAAAGATGAAGTGGAGGCGGTAGCACCAGTAGCAGCGCCGGAGCCAGCAACACCAGGAGTGCTGTTACTATTCTGAGAGTTGTAGCCCGGAGGTTTAGGGGCAATAGGGATAGGAGCAGTTCTCCAGACAGAGTTTGAGTTAGACATTATAAATGCCAAAGAATAGATGGAAAGAGAAAAGAGAAGAGATCGGTATCAAGAATACAAGAAGGTAAGGAGTGGGAATAGGTGAGATAGAAATGGCGGCAGTGACTTGGTGACTTGAGAGTCGTACACCCCTGTGCGCACGTATATATGAGTATATGTGTGACAGGTGGCCGGGACCCTCTTCTCTCTATCTAGCCTGACTCGGACGGCCTCAAAATGGCCAAAATGATGTTTATGTGAGCAGATTTCAGCCAGGGATACTTCAGCCGTTGGTCCAAGAAAGAGAAGATGAGAGAAATAGAGTCTGCTAGCTTGCTGGAAGTGTGGCCTACTTGGTGATGGATTAGTCGTAGCAAAACTCCAACAGGGAGTGCAGAAGAAAGGCCGAAGCAGAAATCAAGACGCAGCAGCGGCCGCAGGAGGGAGAAGAGGGTGCCTTGGCTATGAACAGGATGAAATAGTATGTTGTTGTATCCTGTATGCACAGGGAATGTGTAAATACGCTCTGGTATCTGGTTTGAGGGCTGTGAGTGCAGAGCAGATGACAATCCTCAGAGGATGACGTCGACTGTCACTGCGATACGGATGAGACCCTGGCTCAAGTTGGTTAAACTGCAGTGCACTAGGGGTCAATAAGGCAATGGCAGAAGAAAGTACAAGTACAAGAAAGTGAAAGAGGTTGATAGGCAGTAAAGAGTTTAGGTTTAGGTACGTAGTCAGTCAGGTATTAGGTGAAAGTTGAAGGTCCCCGCTCATCAACCAACTTTACTTGGGTTGGGCAAAACAAAAGAAAAAAAAAAGAAGAAAAAAAGCACGGGTAAAATGCAAAGTCCGAGAATCAGCAGTGGACAAGATTGAAAAGATGAAAGGAGAGAGGGAAAGGAAAAGGGTAGACGTGAAGAGTGAAGGGGTAGGGTAGGAGGAAGGGGAAAGACGCAAGCAAGCTAGCCCCACAAGTGGATAGATGGAAGTCTAAAGGCGATAGAGGATTAAATCTGGATGCCCGGGATGAGAGAAACACCGCAATGAAAGCCGTGAAGAAAAGCTAGTGCCAGGGCCGGTATTGCAGCTAGCAGCAATGCTAGGGGTAGGTGGCAGGATGCGAACGTATGAGGCTAGGTGTATTATAGCAATGATAGTGGCCTACTGTTGGTGTAGAAGTCAGCATGACCGAGTGCCATCCAAGCGCGCTAGGCCAGTGGCTAGCTAAGCATTCATCAAAGCTTTCTCTCTGAGCCTCAGCTCTACATGATGGTGAAGTTTAGATAGGTGGCGGTAGGTGGGGAGCGGGTGGGATGGATGGCTTACAAGTTCCGAAGCAAGTTGTCACCAACGAAGGAAGGTGGCACGCAACAACTCGTCAACAAAGGCAAGAGGATGTGTGCTATGAAGGTGGCGCAGGCAGCAAAATGGCGTGTATCATGACACAAAAGCACCGTTGGCAAAGAGGCAAAGGCATACGATAATAATACCAACACCAATATCAACATCCACATCAACAACACCAAGACCAGGACCAGGACCGGCAACCAAAGGGCAGTCAATACTTCCAAGGGGCCTATGTCTGTGCCTGTCTGATAACAAGACGCAATGAGATCGACTAGGAAGCGGCCGAATCGAATAGCGACAGCGTTTTGAGGCTAGCTATGCTGCGCTTTTGCGCCCGCAAAGGGAAAAATAAAATAATAAAACCGATCGAGCCAAACTCCGAAACAGTTGAGTTGTGTAAATATACCACCGAATAGGCAAGCAACAACAAGGATGGTAGAGAGAATATAAAGGAAAAGAGAAAAGATTATGGCGGGCAGCGGGCGCAAGCAAAGTGCGTCTCGAGCCTGGACAAAGCTTTAACTTGATGGTTAGCAAAGCAAAATATAAGATAAGCTGGTTGGCTGAGAAAGATTTAAAGATTTATTACTTGCCTTTTGCTTATCAGTAAAACGCAGCAATGCAGATGCAGGACAAGGATGTGATGGGATGCAGGCAAAAGCAAGGGCCGTATCAGATGGGAATGGGATCTAATTTAGAGTGAGTTGGGAAGATTGGAAGTTCGGAAAACCCTAAAACGGAGTAAAAATTGGAGATGCACCAGATGTGAGCGATCCAGGGTTATCTTCTCGCCCACAAGATCAATTTTGAGAATATCCAGAACGGAAAGAAGTGAAAAGTCGGGCACACAAGTGACCAGCTAAATGCGGAAGGCACTGGTATTTGCACTTGCCGCTGGAAGGCTCAGTTCTCTTCCCGTATATGCCCTGTCACCAAATGCCGTGAGATTGTTTGTCGCAGTACACTTAGGTTCAAGTACGGGAACTTGGGCGCACGCTGTACTGCAGTGTACTTATACAAGCTTGCCCGCCGAGCTATCAGCTTCTCAACTGATTTTGCTCGCTAAATGCCAACCCAGTTTTCGAGCTCATATGTGAGAAGCCCCTCGCTCCTGTCTAGCTGGCTTCCCATGGCAATATCTACATCCAAAAGCTTCCGCTCGTCGCCCGCTTGCTGGCTGCCTCTTTGCTCTCTGTCCAACTGCGGAAGGTACCCGCTACGGATAAAAGGAGAGCTTTCTAGGGCTAGGGCGCCAAGATCACCAAAAGAAAACCTTTACTTTAATTCCCATCTACTATCTTCGATATCAGTCCTTACTATTGCCCTCCTTCGATTTTGCATCAAAAATCAACGATTTAAATCCGTTTCCGCCCACGTTTTATTTGGAGTCTCGGCCCAGTTAGACTGCGGATGCGGCTGCGGCTACGACTCTCCATGGTACGATACGATAATACGTGGTCAATGTCGCCATACTCAAAAGCCTCAATCTTCTCAATTGACCACCGGACAACTGACATCATAGCAGCCTCTCTCAATTCTCTCAAGAAGCATACAACAATACTCCAATTTTGTGGCCTCTTTATTTCCATGGGTGCTTTGTGCTCCCCCACCCACATCTTCATAGCCACCCACCTGCCCAATCTCTAACGGGTTTTCTTTTTGCTCTTTGCAAATCATCTCATGTTTAGGCCCTCCAATACCAACGCGTCCTTTGGAATCTCACCTGGCTAAAATTAAGCAGATTAACCAACCCCAACTCCGACTAAACTCCATCTGTCCTTTGACATGGCAGCAGAACACAGGAAAGAAAATGGAGGGAGAAAAAAAAATCACCGGCTGTCCGACAGTGGCTCATCCATTCAGGCTACAAGTCAACGCTTCCTACGTCTTTGTCCCGCCCCATGTGAATATTGCTTATCTATCTGACAGCTCTGTACAGATAAAATCAACTAATGACAATCTCCTTGGTGGAACCAGGAGGTCTAACCACGCTGTTGTTTGTTGCCATATCTTTGCCGAATGATCAACATCTTGGTACAATCAAGCTAGGCCAACATCCCCTGTTTATTTTATTTATTTTTTTGCTATCTGTTAACGTTATTAATGCAGAAACCCACGCCCCACATCCGACTCAATACTTTACCGCTACTTGCACAAGCCGCCATTTTGCCTAATTTTGGCCTCAAGAAGATGTCCAGCTGCAGGTATCCACAAAGTACTGTCCAATTATCGTCCACTCAACCCCATTACCCAATGGAAACTGTGCGTCTTGCTTCCCTCTAAATCGACCTCTTTCTCCCCTTCCTTCCTCCTCCATATTTGTTTCCTGTTGTTTGGGTTGTATTTCTGGCGCTACAGACCCCTCGGGCTTAATCACTTGAATGTTAACGTCGCTTTATTTCGCTTAAGGGCTTTATAGCCTCGCGAGTTACGTACGTATGTATGGACATGATCATGCTACACATGGTCATATGCACATACAAACCCCACTGACTTTTGTAGAGCCTCCATTTTTCCTCTCAAACCGGAAGTCCTTTCTTTTGACCCTCTTTTCCTACCCCGTTTTCTGCTGCACGTTACTCCCTCAGAGTGTGTGGGCCTCGATTGTACTTAACAAGGTCCGGCGTTTTGCTTGCTTACTGCCCTATTGTTCGTGGTACCCGCTCGCAATTAATCCCACAGCTATATATCGTGACCTGCCAGGGCATCTTCAGAGCCGCACCAGGGGGCTTCCAATGGGTGTAAGTCGATAGGCCAACGTTTCTTCTCCGGATTAGAGCAAACTCCAGCTCTCGCCCCCCAAGTTTTATCCTAGATTTCCTCGAACAAGCTGGCTTATATATTCATCTTTCTGACGTACAGCTCTCTCCATCCCACAGGACAGCCAGCCAATGAACCAACCAAAGTAAAGCCGGGGTCAAGAACAACCGCTGTTTACCCCATCCCCATCCTCCCCGTTTGTTTCCCAAATACTGGAGCACTATCTCTTTGACTGGGAAGTCCGGTGGATTGTTCAGCCTGGGCTTGCTGCTTCCCCCTCTCTCATGTTACATTGTCCATGTCTTGTCCCTTGTCTATATCTCAACATTTTTTTAAAAGAAAGTAGAGATAAAAAGGAGCAAGCTCACTTCTCACGCGTGAGAATTTCAGAGTTTTCCTTGACGACGGGGGGGAGGAGGGGACCATGGCACGCAAGGCTGTTGTTGGGTATGCAGTGGCGCAGATGTGTGCAGTGCGGTGCAGCGCGATGCAATATAATGCAGCACTACATTTGCACATTTCACTCTGCCCCGCCATATCAGAAACCGACCTGAGGGAATGGTAAGGAGAAAAGGGAAAAAAAGACTATCACATCTTGGGCACGAGCCTTCTTCCTTTCTCATTCTATATATTTGTATGTACTGTGTGCACTTGCAACGGCCACCGCGCATAATCATAGCACAGAACAAAACGCGGGGTGGGGGTGATGATGATTCTATTGTACTGGGGACCCACTTTGAGAGTCCAGAGCTCTTGCGAGGTCCGAGTTTTCTGACGCCTGTTTTTCTGTGCTTCCACCACCCATGTCCACGAGGTCCCGGGTAAAAACAGCCTTACCGTCCTCATAGGGGCCTGTACAGTGCTGGGTGTATCTGCCCAGCTTCCACAAGAAAAGACAAGAAAGTTGCCATTGTATGTGAAGTAGGGAGTCGTCCATCCTAACGCGAGTGCAACCCGACCTGTCCTTGAGGCCGCCGCCTATTGTCCCGTATTTGACATCAACACTTTCCCAAGTCTGATTCTGCCATTGGCTGTGTTTGGAAGTTTGTTGGCAAAGCTTTCTAATCATTCTTACACGTCCATCTGTGTGTCTCGTTCCTGTCTTTGCCGCAGGAGAAACATTATAGGGTAACCAAAAGGTGTTTGAAACGTAGGTGTTGGTCCTTGAAGCCTCCATGTCCTGGCATTGCTGCTAGTATGCTCTCCAAGATATTTCGCGGTTCTTTTGGGATTCTTATCCTGTCCTTAGGGAACTCTCTAAGGGTTTCCGAAAGTTGTGATCTTCTGTGCCCGCTCTGCCGTAAGACCATTCTCGAAGGTTGGCCTGCTCGGTTGTCCTCAACCACCTCTTCGCCCTGGCCAGAGACATGTGGTGGTCTGTGATTTCGGTCTCTGTCTCCTTTGCTTTTCGGTCTGCTATCTCGTTGCCGTGGGTTTCTGAGCAGCCTGGTACTCAGATGCAGTGGACCGTGAGTCTAGGGAAGACTGACCTTTTGTCTTGTGTAAGCCACTTGGCCTTGTTGTTCATCCGTTGGACGGCTATCTGGTTGTCTGAGCATATTCATACCATGTTTGTTCTTCTCAGTACACGGTCTTTTATGCACCATAGTTCCCTTTTAATTGCCTTGATCTCTGCATCTGCTACCTCTTCCCATTTCCCGCATAATTGTGAGCCTGTTTCGAAGACTTGCCCTCCGCTTTCAAGAGCCCAGCCTGCCCCTGTCCGTCCATCTAAAAGCTTGGAACCCTCTGTGTATAGCCAGGTGTCTTGAGGTGGTTTTGTTTCCTTGGAAGCGATGTGATCTTGGGTTCCTTTTCCTTTTTTTCCCGTCAGTCACTGTGGCCGCTGAGAGCGGTGGGACTCCTGCCTCTATGTGAAGTAGCGAGGACGGCATTTTCTGGTACACCGGCAGCGTCGCTAGCCAAGCCCTTCTCAGGAGTTTTACTATTGCCTCCGATGTCTCTGTTTCCGTATTTTTGTGTCGTCCACCACGTGGCCGCTGCATAGGTCATGGAAGGGATCAGATATGTCATGACCACTAGCACCATCTCATTAGCCGGGGCACCGTGTTTGCAGCCTAAAGATCCTGAGGTTATGCGTAAGTCTTTCCATCTTGCTGACCACATGTTACGCATGTGCATTGAAGATCGGCTTTCTGTCGTAGAGGGCTCCGAGCCATTTGAGCGCCTTTCGCAGGAGTTACCTTTATCGTCGGAATTCCAGGGACTTCCAGGTCTGGGTTCTGGGCGAAAGAGTTTTTCATCGTGAGATGCGATAGGTCGGTCTTTTTGTGATCCAAGGTCAGGCCATTGTTGTGGCACCATCGCATTGTCATTTCCATGGCTTTGCATTGGCTTTACAGGTTCTGATCCAGAGTCTTTCCATCTACGATCCAGAATCGATCGCCCATGTATCCATGCAAATTCCTTCGCCATGGCTGGTATAGCAGTACCATGAACAGCATGTACAATATTGGAGACACCAGTGAGCCTTCCGGTAGGCTGCCTGAGTTTGGGCCCAGCGCTTTTGTGTCTCCTGTGTCTCGGTCCAGGGAAATCTGCGCCGTTCTAGCTTCTAGGAAAGACTGTACCCATTTGCAATTTGCAGAGACTTTTTGGTCATCTTCGCTCCAACAGGTGTGTAGTGTTCGGTAGAATTCCATTGAAAACACCCTTGATATCAAAGGTGATTATGAATGTATACCTTCCCTTTTCCATTTTGCTGCGCGTCTAGTTCGCTACCAGAAGTGCCAGATCCGAAGCTGCCCGTCTAGGAAGGGCGCAGGCGTAATTCTCATCGAATATGTTCTTGATCATTGATCATTGCTTGGCTTGACAGTCTCTTCGCAATTATCCTTTCCATCGCCTTTGTCAGGGTGGGGAGAGATAATATCGGTCTGTTTGAAAACGAGTCTGCTCTGTCTCTTTTGCCGTTTTTCGGGATTGCCATCATTCTTGCTTCTCTGAAGCTCGTCGGATGGTGTTCTATCTCCATGCAGAGGTTGAAGAAATCGATGGTCAGCGTAGCCATGTCCGTCCAGCACCATGCCAGAATTTTGTTTTGGATGCTGTGTTTCTTGATTTGAAGACTGCTTCCCTTGTCTCTTCCTGGGCGATTGCGTTCCACCGGGTCGTCCCTGTTTCGATCATGGGCCGTTTGACATCTTGCTTGCGGCCTGTTACCCAGGAGGTGTCGGTGTCTTGGAACTCTAATTCTTTTCGGTCAGGGATGCCCTCATCTGCCCTTCGGCATTTCTCGGAGTTGGCGATGTTGTCTTCTGTGGGGTATCCAGTCCGCCGATGAGGTCTCTATAGAAGTTTCTCCTGGCTGTTTGGACCGCCGTCCGGGGGTGTTTCTTGGCGTGGTCATAAGCTCTCTCAGCAGAGGCCTTATCTTGTCCAGGAATTCCAGGAAGTCTCCGGGTCTCTGGTCCTGGGGTGTCCGCTCTCGGGTCCCACACCGGGTAGTGAAGATTGAAATGACCCAGTATCACCATGTTCTTCAGTCTGCGTGGCAGGCTTTTTAGCATGTGTACTACTTCATTCTTCCTCATGCTATCCCTCACGCTATCCCTCACGCTATCGCCCCTGGAAATATAGATACATTTAACCTGAAGGGTCATTCCTTCGATTTCAGCTGCCAGTGTGCTGACATCTGGTGGGCGTCTACTGGAACTGTCTGGTAGATCTTGAACCTTGCGTGTCCATACATGTATGCCAAGGATCTTCTTCGGGTTTGCACGTTGGGGTTTTAATTAGGGTATGCTATGGGTTGGTGGCCGTTCTACCTCCATCGTCGCAGGGGGGCTCGGCGGATGTTTGCGGAGAGTATACGTAGCTTTTCCTGCCTGTTATAGGTTCGGTTGAGTCTATCTCTCATCAGTTGGGGGAGGGGCTTAATTAAACTTGGCATGGAGAGCTCTGAATTTCATTTCGGCCGCTTCAACTGAAGAAAAGAAGTTGGGCAAGTTGTGTCGTGGCCGTGGAATGAAATACTTACCGTCTGCATGGCACCCCATAACATACAGCCTGTGTGTCCTATATTGTGCTTCTTATTATCGTTGTATATGTTTTGGGCTGTTAGTCATTATGGGATGGCTCTTTGGGGAAGTACCCCCGGCGTTCGGTATCCTTCTACTTCTTCGTAGTGCAGCGCATAGCGCATACGTCGATATTATTCCAGTCAGGATATAGGCTATATGCTGAGCATTAGCCCCCCTTCTTCTACTTGCGCCTCTAACCCCTTCCCTCTCCATAATTCATCATCCCACTTCCACCCACATTCCTACACCTCCTCATCCCC
>JAXASZ010001209.1:0-17595 GCA_038407095.1 Ceratocystis destructans
TACAAATGGGGGGAAAAACAATCCCCCCCCCCCCCCCCCCCCCATAGACTTATGGAACGCTACGATTTGCGATCTAGTTATCAACCAGATCTTGCCGGACTGCACGCTCGAATCTTCCAGTTCCGAAGCCTACTACAAACTATGGTGCCGAATGTGGCCAGTCATTTGGAAAGCCTCCAGGTCGAAGCTGCCTATGTGTCGCAGTGGTTTCTCAGTGTGTTTGCGGTAACATGTCCGTTGCCCATGCTGTTTCGCATGTACGATGTTCTGTTTGCGGAAGGCGCCCATGAGACCCTGATGCGGGTTGCGCTGTCCCTGATGAAGAAGAACGAGGAGCGTATTCTAGCATGTCGTGAGATGGAAGATGCAATGCAACTGCTCTTATCACGTGGCCTCTGGGACTGCTACCACTACAACGCTGACGAGTTTGTAAATGATTTCGTGGCGCTGTCGGACGCAGTGACACGCGAAAAGCTGCAGGCGTTGGAAGAAGCTTATCTCGAGCAGGCGCCTGAGACGTTTCCCTCTGCAGCCTTGTCGTCATCAGCCTTGCCGTCACAGACCCCCCCCCGTCCAAACGGCGCCAAGGGAGCGAATGGATCTTCCATTGCAACTCCGAAAATAGCTGCAGTTTCTGCTGCAGCATCTCGCTTTATTGGCCGCATATGGGCTGCTAATTACAGCCCGTCGAACCCTGGGGCACAGGGCCCCACTTCTGATCCAGGGGCTCCTACTTTAACCTCTCCCCCTGATTCCAATCCCACTCCAACCTCCCAATCGCAAGGAGCACTGGGCTTGGGCCTAGGTTCTGGTCTGGGTCTAGGAATCCTCACTGGCACTACAGAGACTGGATCTACACCGACCTCATCTTCCTCCACAGGCATTATTGGTGACAGCTCTTCGTCATCTGGATCAGTGTCCGAATCTCCTTCTACTGCACTCCTGGTTAGCGATGCGAAACCGGCTCCTGGTTCTGTGCCAAACTTGTCGCAAACACAACAACAGCCTGCTGCTGCTGCTGCTGCCTCTACTCCATCTCCTATTGCATCATCCTCGTCTTCTGCATCGCCCTCGTCTTCTTCTTCTTCTTCTTCTTCTTCTTCCTCCACGGCCTCTGCTCCAAACACTCTCAGCCCCGGTCCCGCGCCTACTTCGCGCCCGCTGAGTATGTTGCACCGAAGTGCAAGCAAGCAGAGCCTGGCCAGCACCCTGAATTCTATGGAGGCTGTCAGCAACTCGAGCATTCTGAGTTCTGCATCGACCACTTCAACCTCCACGGAAGCAACCACCGTCTCGATTTCCTCGCGGGATTCTGTCTCAGTCGACTCGACGGCAACCGTTCTCCCGCCTGCAATCAAAACTTCCAGTGCCACCATAGTATCGAACCCGCCCAAATCCCCGAGCATTCTCTCGGCGACCAAGAACCAAACGGACGAGCGCTACCTGCATAACCAAATTGAGGATCTGTTGGCCGCGCTGACGCAGCTACAGCTCAACCATGCCATCTTGTCTTCCGAGCTAGAAAAAGAGCGCGATGAGCGCGATGAGGACAAGCGAGCTGTCCAAGCCTTGCTAAGTGGACTGCGCGAACGGCCCCAGCCCCCAGATGGTGGAAGTGGTGCGGAGAACGATTCAAGCCCTGGCCACACCGAGCTCTTGCATGCCGTGGAAAAACGATTTGCTCTCGGCAACATTGGCAGCGAGGCTGAGGCGAGCGAGCAAACGACGAAACCATCGCTTGGAATGTCCAAGGCAGATCTAGAGGACGAACTGCGATCGGCAAAGGATCAAATGAATGCGGCCAAGTCGCAGTCGCAAGAATTCCAACGCAAAGTATACGCTCTAGACAACGAAGTGACATCATTGCGCGACCAACTGAAGGACTGCCAGACTCGCATGCGCACGATGCATCAGGATAAGCAACGTATGGAGAAGCAACTGCAGACAATGCGGCTGTCTCGCAGTAGTGCCCAAACGACGAACTCGATAAATGTTGCTGTTGGGGCTGCGGAAACAATTCGGAATGCCTTTAATGTTGCGACGGGAGTGCCGAGTGGCGAGGCAGACAAGCCTGGAGGATCGGGTCTTCGAGAACTCCGTCTAGGGCGCGGGCCCCCATCGCCGTCGCAGTCCCAGTTTTCTCGTCGTGCGTCTTCGGTGCAAAACAGAGACTCGATGGTGGCTCTTTCTGCAGCCACGGCCGCCGGGGCGACACCCACAAGTGAGCAGGACGCGCTGCTTCTGCAGCTTGTGCAGGCCAAGACGGGCGAGGCCATGGCTAAGCAGGAGGTTGAGGAACTCCGACAAAAGCTGGATTCGCTCAAGAAGCAATACGGCATTGGCGATCTTCACACGCCCAACCGGACAAACACAGCAGCTAGCGCACCTGTCGGGGGTGGTAGTGGGGGTTTCTGGGGCGGATGGCGCAGGTAGGCGTTGCACATGGGCCAGCAGCAGCCAGCAGCCACGCACTAGAGGTAACGGCCTTTTATTATCATCATTGTTTTTTTCTTTTTCTTTTCTTTTCTTATTTCCTTTCTTACCTGGCCGGTAATGCTCTCCCTCTGCCCACGGCTCCCTGGTAACGGGGATCTCATGCTATCCACGATAGTCGATGACGAACGACAATGAGCACATGTTGACCGACAAACGAACGACCTCCACACGCTTCTCTATTCCTCTCCTCCGACATATGTATACCCTTGCGGCCACATCTGGCTGCTCATTTCGTGGCGTGGCCTGGCGAGTAATGGTCACGGCATGACAGTTAGTTATCTTTGCCCTTTTCTGTTTTTGCTTTTCCAACGCTTTGCATCATTCATGTTTATACTTAATACTTGGGCTTTTTGCCTACTTTCAACACATACCATTTCCTATATCCGGCACATATCATTTACATTTACGCCCACGCACGATTGCTGGTGCTGTTCGTTATTATATTTTGGGTTCTTTATTTCCTTTCCTTTCATGTTCCCTCCCTCTCTTGTTTCCGGCTGTCCCTGGCTCGATGCGTGATCTTGGGAGGCATGTAATCCATAGCTGCATCATACGAGCGTTCATATCTGTAGATAAGATAAGAGCGCCCGGGCAGAAGGCCAGGCCAGGGTGGCCGAATGCAGGATATATGTCGTGAATATCATGAAGCAAACATGTGCCGACACGACACGACACGACAGACGTAGGTTAGGTCTGGTGTACATGAGCCCTCGAGCCGGCCGCCCAGCGCGTGGCGCACATGTGGGGCGTGGCTGGCTGGTGTTGGCGAAGACTCCAGCGGGGGTGGTGGTTGGCTGCCTTGACTGGAGGTGGTTGGCTGCCTTGACTGGAGGTGGTTGACTGCCTTTACTGGATCGTGATGGGCTGGGGGGTTGATCTAATGGAAGGAGTAGTAGTAGTAGTTGTTGTTGTCACATGTAAATCCTCCAGGCGTCAAATACACTCAAATCGAAATCTTGTAAATCCTCCTGTCCTGAGAATAGCTGTGCAGTAGTAGTAGTAGTGTTCAGTCGCGTGCGCTTATCTTGCTGTGCACACAGACTGCCGATAAACGTCAGATGAGAAGACAACCCGGCGGCTGGTGGAAAGCCGTCATTTTCCGATGACAAAAAGAAAGCTGCCTGTTTGAGATGGGGGGAGGGGGAGAGGGGGAGATGGGGAGAGGGGGAGATGGGCAGATGGGCAGATACACAGATACACAGATACACAGATACACAGATACACAGATACACAGATACACAGATACACAGATACACACACGCACACACACACACACACACACACACACACAGAGACACCTTGCAAAACCCTCGTCGGCAGGCAGCTAGTTGCTGTATTCGGCCTTTGGAGCTTGGCGTTCGTTCCGGGTGGCATTTTTCGCTTGTTTGTCGTGGCTAGGCTATCTCATCTAAGCATCGTCTAGTTTTCTTGTATTCTTGGCTTCTTGGTCTCTTCTTCCTTCTTCTACGGCATTCCTTGTTGCATGCGCGACAAACCAGGGCGAATAGAAGATGAGAACACTACGACAACGCAAGAGAGGAAATGCACCATTTTATCTATAGCACAGTACGTGCATATGTGCATATGTGCATACATGCATGCCCAGGGCCGCTTGTTTTGCTGGCCCGTTATCTCTTTAGCTTGTTCGTGTGGTGCTGTCTGGGCATCTGGGCGTCTGGGCATCTGGGCATCCGGGCGTCTGGGCGCCTGGGCATCTGGACGTCTGGGCATCTGGACGTCTGGGCCTCTGCTCGCGAGGGCTTGCTTGGCCGGTGCCTCCGTCCTGTCGAGTTTAGCTGCCTGCTGCGTGTCTGTCTCCTTTCTTTTGGTGCATCGCCGCTGCTTTGTTTCTCCGTTCCCTCTTTTGACTGCTAATTTCCAATGCCCATTGCGTTTGAGCCTGTCTGTCCTTTTGCATAACTTGTAGCATGTATGTATATAATAGAATAAGCTAATTAAGCTGGGCAATTATAATCATGTCTGGCCTTGACCTTGAATCCGTCTAGTGCCTGGCTGGTCTGCTCACGCTCGCTTCTAGAAGGGCGGCCTGCTGTTTACGCCGCTGTAGGTAGGCCTAGCCGCTCCAACTTTAGCATAGGAGGCTGCTGAAGAGACGGAGCGTACGTCGAGCTAGGAGCGCAAATTTCGCCAGAGCCAAAGCTTCACAGCGTAGCTGCCCAGAGCTTAAGCTGTCATCAATAAGCGGTGGCTTGTACCCCCGCAGGTCTCTCCTGCCCTTTTTGTTGTTTCATGTGGTTTCCTTCCTGTTTAGACGTGCTTATACAGCGAGGGCATGCGCAGATACGTGGTAACTGCAATTTCGAGGCATGGCATATAGAGGCCAAGCTAGTATGAAGCATGTTGTAAGGGGGAGGAGGGGGAGGAGGGGGAGAAGGGGGAGAAGGGGCAGAAGGAGGAGAGGAGAAGAAGCAG
Source organism: Ceratocystis destructans (assembly GCA_038407095.1). NCBI lineage: Eukaryota > Fungi > Ascomycota > Sordariomycetes > Microascales > Ceratocystidaceae > Ceratocystis > Ceratocystis destructans. The sequence continues at coordinate 4,930 of JAXASZ010001209.1, forward strand.
AAGAGGCAGAAGAGGCAGAAGAGGCAGAAGAGGCAGAAGAGGCAGAAGAAGCGGAAGAACCACAGGAACCACAGGAACCGCAAAAGCAAAAACAAAAAACTGCAAAAAACCCAAACCAAACCCACCCCCCCCGCTGGACTTTCCCTGTCTTGCTTGCCTACATGAGACGGCCCTCAAAGCGATGCTGGGAACTGCCTTATCATTCACTATCTTGTTTCCTTCCCTTTTTGTTGTTCTCCCTTCCCTTTTCGTCGCTCTCCCTTCCTTTTCGTCGCTCTCCCTTCCTTTTCGTCGCCCTTCCTTCCCTCTTTTCTTCGCTCTCCTTCCTTCTTTCCCTCTCCTTGCCTTGCTTTGCTACTCGCCTTCCCGTCTCCTTGTGCTTATCCCAATTGTCGCGGTCTTCCTTCCCTTACTTGTCTCTCTCCCTCTGAGCACTTGCCTCCCAGCTTTTCCCGGCCTTGTTCTCGCAGCAACAACCTAAAGTAAAATCAGAAACCCACATTCTGGCAAAGCTCCTTCCTTCCTTCCTCCTGCTCTGATTTTTCTTGTCGGGGTTTTTTTTTTTTTTTTTTTCTTTTTTTTTTCTTTTCTCTTCCATTTTTCTTTCTAACTCTAATCTTCACGCACAACACAACACAACACGCACACACACACACCCAATTCTGCCTCCTCTTGTCTTCCCCCTCGCCTATCGCTGTGCACTATAGCTGCCCATCTCAGCGCCCTAGTATCTCTGTTTTACCAAAATCCCTTTTTCCTTTTACCTTCTACCTTCAACAAGATGGCCGATGCTAAGATCGGTAAGGTATGTCCAGTCCCAGTCCCCGTCCCTGTCCTCGTCCCGTCCTCGCTCTTATCTTCTACTACCCTGCGGCGTATCCGGCTTCTCCATCCTGTCTTTTCCTGCCGCCCTTTTGCCGGACAATCGTCAGTCCCTTCATTCTCTGGCTCTGGCTGCGCTTGTCTTCATACTGTTGGTTGCTCCAATGCTAACGTGTTGCTCTTAATAGCACTCACTCTCTTGCCAAACCCACCGCACAACCCTCCTTCCCCTGCTGCTGCTTTGTCCCCGCCAACATGTCCTATGTAAACTGTTTTGCCATCACTGTCCCCAAAATATGGCGGATATCTCGCTCTTCCGCCGTTCCTTGATACTGTCGTCCACTAAATTTCGAAAGACCACGTCATCCGAGCCCCTCCTTGTACCTCTGTACTAGGAATAACACCAACACGCTCCAGAAACACTCCCCCCCCCCCCCCCCCCCCCCCCCCCCCAACACCCACCCCCCCCCCCCCCACCCCCCCCCCCCCCCCCCCCCCCCCCCCCCCCCCCACCCCCCCCACCCCCCCCCCCCCCCCCACCCCCCCCCCCCCCCCAATTGAAGTATCCCTAAAAGCCACCACACGCTGACACATCCCGCTCTCTCACAGCCCCTAAGCCTGCTGGCGAAAACTTCAGCTCTTATTTCCAATACCTGCTGTCGTGGAATAACCCTCGTAAGTCGCCTATCTCTGTTTCTTATCGCCTGTATCAACCCCGCCTAACCCCTGTCTGGGTGTCTTCTCACTTATCTAACATCTCTTTTCCAGGTGACTCTGGCATCGCCTACGGCTCCATTGTTGCTAGCATCATCCTTATCAGATGTATTGATGTCCTGCGCTATGCCTTCAAGCTCACTTACTTGACTCTGGCCGTTACTGTGGCTGCCGAGGTTTTGGGTAAGCTTGTTATCGGCAACGGCCTTACCTCGCAGATGCGCCCTCGCAAGTACTGGACCATTTCCCGTGACGCTACCGAGGCCATGGCCAGCGATCTCCACGAACTTGCCAACTTCATTTCTACTGAGTCCCAGAAGATCATCTATGTGGAGAACACCTACGTCTCCGGAGCTGTAAGTAAATATTCGCCACTGTAAAAAAAAAAAAAAAGATGTGCGCAGAGTACAAGCTGCTATTGAGCACTCGCTAATGTATGCCTAGGCCCTGGTCGGTGCTTTCCTTTCGTACCACCTGGTCAAGATTATCCCCTACTGGGCTCTCGCCATTATGACAGTTAGCGCTGTTTTCTTTGGCCCTCTAGTTTACCGCGAGAACCAGGAGGTCATTGACGCCCAGATTGACAAGCTCTACGAACTTCTGGCCGAGAAGAACACAGAACTGCGCAAGACTGCCGCCGACCTCACTGGCCAGGCCGGCGACATGGCTAAGCAGCACTTTGGTAACTTTTCCACCAAGGCCCAGTCCATGCTGCGTGGCCGCGTCGAAAAGATCAAGATTGACGACTTCCCTGCCGCCCCCACTGGCGAGCTGAAGAAGGAAGCTGAGAAGGAGGAGGTCAAAGTTCCGGAGGCGGAGCCTCTTCTGGCCTAAATGTGCTGGTGCTTTCTTCCATCTTCACGTCTAAAAACAAATGCTCTGATATTTATATGAGATGATGCCATTATGACCCTGGCACGGGATGGTTTGTCTTGCTTTTCTCAGCCTCCGGCAACGACAGTTGACGAGAGTTGGGGGGAGGGGGGGAGGGGTGGGAGGCGCAAGCCACCCATATTATGCTATTATGCAGAACCAAAGACAGCTACCCAAGTGTCAGGGCACTTGTTAGCCTGGCTTGACTCTAAAAGAAAAGGAAATGAAGATGTTGGAATCCAGGTGCTCTCCCGTTCTCATGACGAGTGGGGTTGTCTCGGCTTTCCAGTCAAATCTTCGTCTATTGCCATGTCCCTGTTGTTGATGTTTCTCCCCTCTTTCCACTTGCTCTTATGTGCTTTTTCTTCGTTGCTGTTTCGTCTCCCATTATTCCCCCCCCCCCCCTAGTTGTTTTCGCCGTCATATCTACTGCTCGGTATCGTGTCTTTCGTCTTTCTTATTTGGTTGCCCTGGACGTACAGAATTAGAATTGGTCTCGATGAAGCTGGATAGTAAAGTTGAGGACAGACAATAAAATAAAAAAAATTCAAACCAGTTAGTTGAATTCGACTCGTCAGCCACCAGCCAACAACAGCCCATCCATCCATCCATGGATACATACACTGATATCGTAGACGATAGTACACAATCAAGACGGAGAGGAATAGATCAAACCCAAAAGTCAAGCAAGCAAGGAAGGAAGAAAGGAAGGAAGGAAGCAAGCAAGTCAGTAATCAATCAATCAATCAATCAACCTATCAATCAACCTATCAATCAATCAACAATCAATCAACAATCTCCAACCTCCAACCTCCAACCTCCAACCTCCCAACCAACCAATCTCCCAAGTCACTTCATTCAAAACTCTCGTAAGACATTACATACAAGCAGAAATCACTAGCACTACCAAATACACACTGCTATAACAAAAAAGTCTATCATGTACCACCAACATGCCCAGCCCAGCAGCACACTACACTCCGCCAGCTACTCCTAGTCCGACCCCATTTCAAAGTCGTCATCGTCATCGTCGTCCTCGGAGAGCTCGATATACCGTGCTGGCTTGCGTGCAGTCGACGCCTTGCGAGACGGGCGGGCCGAGCTGCGCACAGGAAGACTGTCGTCCAAGTCATCAGCGACATTCATCCCATCGCCATCATCGTCACTGTCAGAAGGAACAGGGGCCCGGCCCTTTTTGGCCTTGGTCGACGGCGCTGCTGCCTTACTCTTGGCCGCGGCTTTGACCGGCTTGGCCGGCTTGGCAGAAGAGGTTCGGGATGCAGACGCCTTTCTAACAGGCTTGGCCACAGGCACAGAAGAATCGGAGGCTTCTTCTTCTTCCTCTCCCTCTTCCTCTTCTTCTTGCTTAGCCTCATCCAAGTCGTCGTCGTCGTCGTCGTCGTCGCTAAGGACAAACTTGGACGATGCCTTCTTAGCAGCATACGCTTTGGCAGCAGGAGACAAGGCTGTCGACGAGCTCGGCCGCTTGGCTACTTGCGTCTTCTCCTTGCTCTTGGTAGCTACAGAGGCAGACGCCGGCTGCTTTCGAACCTTCTTCGCTCCCAGGTTTGCGAGCACTCCAGAGGCACTTGACGCGCCTGCTCTACGAGTAGGCTTCACGTCAGATAAATCAAAGAGGTCTTCATCATCCGACTCGTCCTTGGCACCCTCGCTCTTCTTGGGCTTGATTGGCGAAGATTTGGCAAGCATTTCATAGTTGGTCTCATCGTTGCTGTCGTCAAAGTCAAAAGCAGAAGATTTCGAGTTGCCGCTTGCCTTGGCTCTACTCTTCGGTAGAGCGCCAGCAGCAGCAGCGGCCGCGGCGGCAGCGGCAGCGCCACTGGTAGAAGACATGGAAAACTTGGAAAGTCGACTCTTGTCCTCAGAGTCCGACTCCTTGTTCCCAATTCCCTTGACCATATTGCCCACATCACCAAGCAGATTATCGTCATCACTCTCATCATCATCATCATCAGAAAAGCTAAAAGTCTTCTTCGATGCTTTCACAGCAGCAGCCCGACGAGGTAGAGTGGTCTTGACAGGCACCACGTCGTCATCGTCATCGTCAAAGTCATCGGCAGACTCTTCCTTGACCGCAGCCTTGGCCGCCTTTTTCGCCGGTGGCTTAGAAGCAGAAGAAGCCTTTGAAGAGCTAGGCTTCGAGGCCGTCGGCTTGCTTCGTGTCAGCGCAGCAAAGTCGCCATCCGATAGATCAGATACCTCAGCGCCATCTTCATCCTCTTCCTTCTTGACCTTCCCCTTCTTGTCTTGGCCGTTATTGAACATCTCCTGGAAACGCATGTGGGCTTTTTCTGAGGTTGTTTTTGCCGCAGAAGCAGCAGTCTTTTTTGCACGAGAGCCCTTGGCAGTCGGATTATAGTCGTCGTCCTCTGCCTTAATGGCCTTACGACCACGACTGGATGCAATCTTTTTCGACGCCCTTCTACCCTTGCGGCGGATATCAGTCCGGATTTCGGCGTCAAGTCGCAGTTGGGTTTGCCACTCATCACACAATGCATCGAGGTCGACGACCCAAAGATCCTTGGCAGTCTTGGCTTCCAAGGTGTCATACTCCTCCTTCTTGCGCGAAATTTGTTCAAGCAGGCGTTCAAGACGCTCCTGAGTAAGTGACCAAATCGCCATCTGCAAATATATCTAGTTAGTCACAAAACGAGCTAGGTGTCGAGGTGGGGGGGAGAGCAGAGAGCAAGCTCCCATGTAAACTTACAGAAAGAAGGTAATCGTAATCGCTGGCACTGCCAATATCATCATCGTCTTGGTTCCCAGCGGCGTTTTCTCCGTCTTCACCGGGCTTTTTGTCGTTCTTGGGGAAGGGCTCGTAGTTGCGATCGCGCAGCTCCTGGACAAGGACATCCTTCTTCTTCTTGTAGACAACCAACTTGCCGCTGATAATCTCCTGGATAAATCGGGCTTGATTTTTGAGTTTGCGAAAGTCGTGATGGTAAACGTCGAGCCAGTACTTGCGGCGAGTCTCGTACATTTCAAGGCGGTAGTGGTAAAACTCCTCCATAATCTCTTCCGTATTCTCGTACTTGTGAATCTGGCCCCGATGATTGAAAGCAACCATGTTCGATGTGGCAACTTGCTTGTTGAGCTTGAAACGGTCCAAGATGCCTTCGTCCATTACAGCCTTGACCGACTTTTCATCCAGCATGACCTCAAAGTGGACGTTGTGATGGTCGTTGAACTCCTTGTAGTCTTTGATCCAACTAGGGCCCTTGGCACCTGAAATAACCTCCTCAAGACGGGCCTTGAAGTCGTCGGTCCACATACGTACGGGCAGCTCTGTAATGATGATTTCCTTCGGGTTGCTCTCATTGGGCTCAGCTAAGCCATTGAACTTGAACCGATCAGGGCCAGCGGCCTCAGGAGTGCCCTTCCAGCCACGGAACCACGGCATCATGGGCTCAAATGGCTTTTCTTCAGGCCCCTCACCCTCCAAGCGGCCCATGCGACGCTTCAAGTTCTTGATAATGTCCATAGGATGGAAGTTGGGGATGGATGTACTCCAGCCCGTACCAATACCATCGGCACCGTTGACCAGCACCATGGGGATCACAGGGGCGTACACAACAGGCTCGATCTTCTTGCCATCAGAGAACTGATGCTCAAGAATAGGCTCGTCCAGAGGGTTGAAGATTTTCCGAGCAAAGGGCGACAAGCGCGTATGGATATAACGAGCCGAGGCAGCGTCCGAGCCACCAGCAAGGCGTGAACCAAAGTTACCACTGGGCTCCAGACAATTGATGTTGTTGGAACCGACAAAGTCCTGAGCCAAGCCAATAATGGTTTGTTGCAGGGATGCTTCTCCGTGCTGGTAGGAGGTGTGTCCAGAAACAAAACCAGCCAGCTCAACAACCTTCATATCCTGGACAATGTTTTTGCTGAAGCACGCGTAAATGACCTTTCGCTGGCCAGGCTTTAAGCCATCCAGGACAGACGGGATAGATCGTATGTTATCGGCCATAGAGAAAAGAATCAGCTCACGATTGACAAAGTCGGTATAGGTGATGTTCTTGGTGGTATGGTCAAGATACGTTCCAGGAACGAAATTCCCTAGCCATTCCTTGCGAGCATCCGCCTTTTTTTTTGAAAAGGCCAACTCAAGCAAGCTGGGTTCCTCGGCCTTCATTGTGTCAAAGACCTTCAGATGGTCATCGAGATTAGTGAAGTAGACCTGAGCATCGTCGTTGGATGAGGTACCCAGACCCTTGAAGTACTTGTAGTGCCATTTGGGCTTGTCATCCCTGTGGACTTCGAGCCATTCGTTGTATTCTGGCTGCGTGAAGAAGGACCGCTGACGCAAAGGCCGCTTTGGATTATTGCCTTGCCATGTCTTGACAATGGGAGTAATGAACTCCCTGAAGAAATTGGGGATCTTCAAAAGCGAAGGAAACTGTACCTGGAGGAAGTTGATTAAAAGTCCCTTGATATGCGAGCCATCATGATCCTGATCAGCCATGATCATGAGATGGCCATACCGAAGACTCTTGGTGTCAGTATATACGGTCTTGTGCTTCAGGCCCATAAACTGCTTGATATTCTGGATCTCCTGGTTCTTGGTGATTTGGTCTAGCGATGCATCACGGACGTTGAGCATCTTACCGCGGAGAGGAAACACACCGATGCGGTCGGGATCGAGAATTGCACGGCCGGCAACAGCCAAACTCTTGGCCGAGTCACCCTCAGTCAGAATCAAAGTGCATTCATGGCCGTGTCGGGTTCCGGCCAAGTTGGCATCAACTAACTTGCTGTTGTTGATTCGAGATCGTTTGTTTCCGTCACTCTTGGCCAGCATTTTGTCGGCCTTCTGTTCGGCGTAGCTGACAATCTTTGCAATGGCTTCTGAAGACTGGATCTTCTTCAAAAAGGAGTCGGATAACTGGCAGCGACTACCAAACTGGCTCATCTTGGTGGTCATTTGCTCCTTGGTTTGGGAGGTAAAGGCCGGGTTGTCGATAAAGCAGTTGATGAAGATGAAGATGTGATTCCGGATATGGTTCTGTTTGAGGGCATGTCCTTTTCTCTTCTTGTCTAGATGGGCAAGAAGTGACGAGGTTATTTGATCGGCAATGTAGTTGACATGCGTACCGCCAGACGTTGTGGCAATGTTGTTGACGAAGGACACTTGCTGGAAAGTGCCATCCGAGACGGTGAAGCCGATTTCCCAACGAGGGTGACTCTTGTCGGTATCAGTGATGACCGTTGTACTAGGCTCGCCGCCCTCTTCAGCTTCGCGCTCCTTGGCAATAGCCTTGGCATAGAGCTCGCTGTATGCAACAAAGTTCTTGATTTTGATCTGTTCGTTGTTCAGGAAAACCTTGACACCGCGAATAGTACCAGACATATCGTAGGTGCGGCGCATCAGCAGACTTTCAAGGTCGTCATCAATACCATCAGGCATACCGAACCGGACGAAGTCGGGCTTGAAAGTAATGCGAACAAAATCAGAGGACTTGCTGTTGGTGATCTTTGCCTTGCCGATTTGGCTCATGTTCTTTGTCCATATTTGCTTGTAGCGCTTTCCGTTGGTGCTATCTTGAAGCTCGATGGTGAATTGTGTGCTGAAAACATTGCAGAGCTTGGCACCGTAACCGTTACGACCACCAACAGTCCTTTTTTCGTCGTCGTTGTAGTTGGAGCCGGTGAGCAGGTGTCCGAAAATCATTTCAGGGACGTACATGTCCTCTTTCTGTGAAGCTGTTAGTCCTGTGCATCAGTTGTTGCCGGCTTGTTCGCTGCCGCAGTCTGTCGGGGCTTACCTCATGCATTACAACAGGGATTCCCTTTCCGTTGTTCTCGACGCTGATCTCGCCGGCCTCGCGGTCGATAGTAACCTTTAGGCTTGTCATTGGTGCCTGGCCCGCAACATCGTTCTGCTTGTTGTCGGCAGCATTGACTAGAATCTCGTCGAAAATCTTGTACAGACCAGGGACATAGGAGATTTTGCGGTACTCCATCAGGCCGGTACTTTTGTTGAACACCCACATCGGTTGATCGGTCTTCTCGATGGATCCAATGTAGGTATCGGGGCGCTTGAGGACGTGCTCCAGCAGCGTCAATTTCTGGTACTTCTCCGAAGCGTTTTTGTCTTTGCCGGACGTGGTGGTAGGCACTTCTACCTCGTCCATAAAGCTGGCATTCTCCATGTCGGCTAATGTGGACGCGACGACAGCCTTCTTTGCCGGGGCCTTCTTTTGTTTCTTAGAGGTTGGGGGGGTATCAGCGAGCCCGAAGGCATCGTCGTCGTCGCTGGCACTAAAGGCTTGTGTGCGTTTCTTTGTCGCTGAAATCTTTCCGCCAGTCAAAGTGGACTGGACGGTCTTTTTGGGGGCCGCCTTCTTCGGTGCAGCTTTGGGTTTCTATTGGGGATGGATGGGAGTGTTAGCGCATGGGTACCAGACCGGCATAGTGGTTGTGGCTCCTGCGTGTCCTGCGTGTCCTGCGTGTCCTGCGTGTCCTGCGTGTCCTGCGTGTCCTGCGTGTCCTGCGTGTCCTGCGTGTCCTGCGTGTCCTGCGTGTCCTGCGTGTTCTGCATGTCTTCCGTGTCCTCCGTGTCCTCCGTGTCCTCCATATCCTCCGTGTCCTCCATATCCTCCGTGTCCTCCATATCCTCCGTGTCCTCCATATCCTCCGTGTCCTGCATATCCTCCGTGTCCTCCTCCTTTACCTTGGAAGCTCAAAGGCACGGCATGGCATGGCATTTTCCTAGCAGCGGCGAAAGGGGGCATGGATGGATGGATGGATGTGTTTCACGCTCACAAATAACGCAGCTTGAAGCGGGCGTATTGGCAAAGGCGCTGGGTACTTACAGTCGCGGGCTTCTTTTTTTCTGGGACAAAGGCGTCGGACTCGATGTCCTTGTCGTCGCCTGCTCCAAAGCTCGAATCGTCTGAAAATTCAAAGCCCATTGTTGCGGCTTGATGATGGTGGCCTTAACCAGATGTCGCAGTAGCAACGGCAGCGGCAACGGGAGCAGTAGCGAGATCAGGGGCGCAGAAAGTAGTCGTGGTTGTCGCCGTCGTCGTGGTCGTCGCCGTCGTGGTCGTCGTCGTCTCGGGAGGGGTAGCTTTTGCGGGGGAACAATGATGGCCAGTGTGTTGGTGAAACTAAGCCTGTTGTACTCTGCGGCGATAAGAGAGTCGATAGGGTCTGTGGCTTGCAAATGGCGGCCGAGTCAAAGCAAGAGGACGGGACACAGTAGAAGCGCAAAAGAAGTGCGTAGGGAAAGAAGCAGTGAAACCTTTGCTACTTCAGGTCTGGGGAGGGACGGGGCTTCGTAGAGTGGTAGAGTGGTAGGCTGGTAGGCTGGTAGGCTGGTAGGCTGGTGGACTGGTGGACTGGTCAACTGGTGGACTGGTGGGCTGGAGGGCTGGAGGGCTTGGGTACTGCAAATCTACACTGGAATTTCCTCTGCAGAGTTTGCCATCCATTTCGGGAAGGATGTTGTCGTTTACTTGCGTTGTTAGGCAAGCCTTGCGCTCTGATTCGTGCGCCGCGTAAACAAAGAAAGACCGCTTGCCAGCTTATGTGGGGTCCTGCACAACTAGGGATAGCTAGGGTTAGGCGAGGCGTCAAGACTTCTCGCTGGGCAAAAACGCCACGCCAGGCTAGCTGTGCACAGAGCAATACAGCCCACCCGTCCACTTCTACGCACTGCTGTCCCTGCAAAAAATACCCGCGCCCTTGTCCAGTGCGTCACTTCTTTCTTTCTTCTCCGTTGCCCAGTGCGAACAGCACCGCACAGTATACTACTGCTCACTGCTCACTGCTCACTGCTGTAAGATAAACAAAGACATAAGTGGGGCCTTTATCTTGTACTCCCTGATAAGCAAAGTGTGGATCCTCGTGTAACGACATGTGCGAGTTCCTGTAACTAAGGGTTTCCTTGTTCCCTGGAAGCTGGTCTCGTCTTCTTCTATGAGTAACTACAACAACAGCCATCGGCCGGCTATGGCAATTGAGGCCATTATCAATCGAAATAAAGGCCATGCTTGGCAGAACCACACGTCTGGGATAAATCCCTCTTTCTCACGGCCCGTCGCACTCATGCATCTTCAGGTGTATCTGGACTTTCGTAGTCACAGGCCACATGTATCACCTGTGCTCGTGATGCTATGTCGCTCCATCATTCCTCCCATTAGTTCTTTACCTTGATTCCCTTCAAAATGCTATGCTGCTAGTTGCCATCAACCAGGAGTGCTGCTCTGCTCTTCTCGCGTTTGTGTGCGTGTGCTGCGGCTTTCTTACGTGGTGGTGGCGTACGTACATGGGAAAGCACTGTCTTTCTTGCCCATCTTTCCAGCGCCCAAGCTCGCACTCGCACTCACACTTGCACGCACTACGATGGCGGGCAATGCCCAGGCGAGAATCGCATTTTTGCATGGCAAGTAGACAGGCAAGCGGTGCGTAATGCTGTAGGAGTAGTGCTAGATGTGTGGCCTAGTTTTGCCAAGAGCCCCCTCGCTTTGGGCTGTCAAAGGCGCTCTGTCTAGACTGCAAGCTCCCTAGCCTCGGGCTCCAAACGAGGCTTCACCTGGCCCGCGCGCTCTCTCTAGCCTTGGACGGACTGCGAAAGAGGCTCCATTCAGGCGACAGCCTCTTGGCTTGCTGGCTTGCTGGCTTGCTGGCTGCTGACTCGCCTGCTCTCTGCCTATGTGGCTGCGCTTTCATGTATGTCTTGTGTGCTCCTTTATCTTTGTCGAAGACGCGCCACACTAAAGCATAATGCTCCGGAACTGATGCACAGGGCCGTGTTCCGCCGGGTGACGAAGAAGGACCATGCCAGTTTGGAGCTTCTATGCCGGCTTCTCTTTTTCCTTTTTTTGGAGAACTCTTCCTTTTCTCGCCTACTGGGCTTATTATGTTTCCCTCCAGGTCTTTCTTTCTTTTTTCTTTTCTTCCTTTTTCTCGTGCGCGATTTCTCCCTCTCTTCGACGCTTACCTGCCTATGCCTCGTTGTCGATGCACCTCAAAAAGCATGGCATTCCTTCTCTGGACCTTCTGTCAATGCTTCCATGCATGTCTTTTGTTTTGGTCTCCACACGTATTCGGCTTCTTTCTCACTGTACTACACTTCTGAAACTGTGTGAATATAGACGAGATCTTCACCATCATCGACATGGACCGACCCAGGTTGGCCGCCGTGGTCAGAAGGGGAAAGGGGCTTGGGCGCCCTCGATCAAAATACAAAGAGAAACGTGGCATCAAAGAAGCGGATACGATACACCAGGGAGAGACCAAGATGAACTCAAAAGGGCTCACAGCATATGTATCCGCAAAGCCGAAAAAGGCCTGCCGCCAGTGTATCGTAGCAGACTTGCGAGTAACCGGCACAAAACAAGCAAGTTACCTGGGACCAGACTGGGCATTGACCGGCCATTTTTTGACGCTTGTGCTAGTACCGCAATCCTAAAAGTGCCTTTGTATATCAAGCAATGCAGATTGGCCCGAGGCGTTTTTCCACCCACAAGCTGCCGGTGCTGGTGTGTTTGCCATATCTCGCGTTCTCTTGCATTTGCCGCAAACATTGAACAAACAAATCATGCCCACCAATCTCCAGGCACGGGCGGTGCACGGTGCAAGGAGCCTTGGAATTATTGTGCTAGCACTAGGGTCTAGACCGCTGTTGGGAAGCATGGCTTTTCCCATTGGTGTTGTGCTCAGACAGATAGCACTTCGATGGACGGCCCGATGCAGAAACAGCCTCTTGAGCCATGTATGCCGCTAATATGCAGGGAGCGTACATATACAAATCTGATCTCATGTAGATAGACCGGTCTTTTATTCGAAGACGAACGGTGGAAAAAGGAAAAGAAATAAGAAAGAAAAAGAAATAAAAAACGAAAAACGAAAAACGAAAAAGAAATAAAAAAGAAATAAAAAAGAAATAAAAAGAAAAAGAGAAAAGCTGGGAAGCCAGTATGACTGTGTGTCGAGTCCAAAGCCAAGCTGTAATGCACTGTTAGACAAACCGCAGAGCATACAGCCGACTGGCCACGTGAGTGAGAGGCAGGAAGTGTGAGGTGAGTGGCGGGAGGGAGTCTCCTGAAGGGAGGTATAGCTGTGCAGCAGAATATGCAGCAGTGGAAAGCGCGAGCTGTAGATCGCAGGGCAGAGAGCTTACACGCACACGCACACGCACACGCACACTGTCATCTTTGCAATCTTGCCTAGATCTCGTTTCTTTCAAGGCAGGCAGGACAGAGACGACTGACTGCCCCCCCCCCCCCCCCA
>JAXASZ010000941.1:0-17564 GCA_038407095.1 Ceratocystis destructans
AGGTTGGGTTCCGGGAGCAGTAGATCCGAAAACGGGATGCAGGGAAATATGATGGGAGGTTAAAAGAGAAGGGTGGTAGAAGGGGGGGGGGGGGTTTAGATATACACGTGCCATTTACTTGCCCTTGGCCCTTTTATGTTTGTTTATTTTTCCTGGTTTCTTAATGTCATCAAATACCCTAGGGGAGTTTGTAGAATCATGCTTTTAGTCATCTTGGGAAGAAGGGATGGGTATACAGGATCGGCGTTAATCTTTGCTCTCTCTTGCGATTAGAGGGGCTTATCATGCGCCCAGCCTCTACACAGAGAGGTTTTATCTATATTACTATATTTTGCCACTTATCCAAAGCATACAATCAATATCCAAGGTGATCAGTTCGTCAGCCTCTGTCACTTTGCCTTGCCGTGCATCAGACTTAGTCTTTCTCCCAGCTCTGGTCAAGAGCCTTTTGTTTCTGTCGAGTGTTCCATCCCAGCTTACCTCGGATACTATTGACCCAGTCCTCACTTCGGCCGCCTCCGTCGGCCAGTACTGATGCAAAGGGATAGCGGCTGGCGCTAATGGTGACATAATCGCCTGTCTGTAACTCAACACGCTCACGACCATCAAACGAAACCCACGAGCTTGTGCGCGCATCATATGGCACGCCAATCCGCAAGACAATCGTGTCCGGCAAGATTATCGGGCGAAACGACAGTGCATGTGCGCAGATGGATGTGACCAGCATGACAGGATTGTCTGGATGACACAGCGACCCGCCTGCCGCAAGATTGTACGCTGTACTGCCTGTTGGCGTTGACACGCACACGCCGTCGGCCAACACCGATGTGAAGTGCTCGTTGTCGCCAAAGATCTCGGTGTACGACATGGTTGGGTTTGGCCCGCGGTCGACCACCACTTCGTTGAGAATCTCAAACGTGCCGTCAGGCCGATGCGTGTGTTGGTCGTCTCTCTCCTCGCCAACCAGCTCCTCAACCAAATCGCGCATCTGTAACCTCTCCATCTCCTCTTCATACAATGACGACGATGCGTCAGCCGGCAGCGGATGACGTGCACGTGTGCGCATTACCGTGCACTCAAAACGCAGCCTTAGGCTGACCACAACGCCGTGCGTGAAAGCCTGTGTCAGTGTGTCCTCAAACCTGGCGAAGTCGAACTTGGCCAGGAAGCCTAGACTTCCCAGCGAGAAAGTTATCACCGGAGGCACCACACGCTGGAAAAGCCAGCCAGCGTATAGCACTGTGCCGTCACCACCCAATGTGATGCAAAAGTCAAAGTTCTCTGGCTTATCGCGACACATGCTTGCCGTCCACAGTCGCAGCCGCCCGTGTGTTGCCTGCCCTACCTCTACTGCTGCTTCCTGGTCGCCAGCTTCTTTATGTAGCGCAACGAGTTCAGTACGCAAGCCTGCGGCATCAAAACGGCGGTGGGCCGCAAGCTTCTCTTCAACGTAGACAACGTAACGCGTGCCACGAGCCGGGTGTAATAGCCAGCGCACAAGATTCCGTGTCTGCACCAATAATGCGACATCGTGGATCTTGGTCAGCACAAAAATAGACCGCACCCGCGCCTTGATGCGAACACTCCCGAGACGTCGCGAAAGCTCCCGCACTCCCCAGACCATGTCAGTGAGTTGGCTTTTTGTCAGATGACGGCTGTGTAGTGATGCGGGATCAGCTGCAGCTACAACTGCATTGACGTCGGCATTGGATTTTGTTTTGGTTTTAGATTTGGGTCTGAACTTCAGTTTCGATTTAGCATTGGCACTGGTACTGGTGCTATCATCGTCGATGCCAGAAGCCATCTCATGGCCGACAAACCTAGTAACAGCTGTTTTCTTACGTGGCCGTCGATCTATTGGCTCTTGTGGCGCTGGCGTGCTGGGCGTCGGGTTGATCTCAGGCGGCGAGCCACGTCGCGACTGGATAGGCGTCATAGCACGCGGTTTTCTCATGGCGCCGACCCACGCCTGCTCATCGGGTTGGCCGCAGTAGTCGCCCGAATAGTTTGTTTCCTGGGGTGGGGAGTAGCTTGTAGTGTTGTCCGGCGTATTAGTGGAGCTTTCCCTAGTATGTTCCTTTGTATGGGGACGGTGTGGGAGTGTATGGTGTGAAGTGTATGGATCATCATCCTCGCTTCCAAGACTATCACTGCATAGTTGGTTACTACCCTCATGCTCATGCGGGCCACCATCAGTCTCAGACGCAGTAGTCTCTCCGTCTGTTACAGAGTCTTCGACATCAGCGTCCCGCGAAACTTCTTCCCTGTGTGCCTCAGCATCGCGCGCACGTCGCTGCGACTCCAGAAATTGGTGCACTATGCACTCTGTGGGGGCACGATTGATACGTGGGCGTGCTAGTCTCGTATTAGTCGTGGAGCGGCGATGTTGCCGTGCGATGTGCTTATTAGATGTGGGCGGGCGCGGGTGCTCCAGGTTTACAAGCGAGCTTTTACGGCGATGAATGCCAGTAGGATTGAATTGGACCTTTGCTAGGCGTTAGTCTTGACACAAAGTCAGCCAGAGACAGGAGGAGCCGGGGAGGATGCATACCTCAACCAGGTCGTCACCATCGCTTCGTTGGCCATTCTCAGTGGGCGTATGGTTCATAACGAGAGCTTGTTACAGGTCGATCAATACGGTAAGACACGTTGATATCGAGCTAACTGTAGCTACCGTGTGAGGCAGAGATTGTAGCGGTAATCTTGGCGATTATGCGCGCCAGGAAGCACCGTACAGGAATAGACTGATTGATTACAGCTTATCTTGGGCGTCAAAGGAAACAAAAGCAGCAAAGTAGAAGAGAGTGATGCTGCTTTCACTGCTTTCACTGCTTAACTTGGGAAAGCGGCCCGCAGGCAAAAGAGTCACGGCGAAAAATAAGGGAAGAGAAAAGATGAATACGAGTTTGACTCGTGTTTGGTTACATCCAGAGATGTAGATATGGAGGAGCTAAGTGCTGGTTGGTGTCTTTTGCTTTGCTGATGCCAGTGACGTCATCACAGCTCAACCAGAAAAGTGATTTGATTAGAATGGAAGTAGTGAGAGTGGACTTGACGAAACCAGACTCGTACACGGGATTAGCAGAGGGCTCAGCAGTAATAAGATGACGATCGATAGTGTGAACTTTCGGATGTTGTCTTAACTCGTTCCCATCGCTGTTGAATTCCCGACTTCAGCTGTGGGTCTCCAAAACTAACCCTAGAGACGTAACCCAAGCCACGGCTATCCATCCACATCCACCTCCTCCTCACATTCTTAGTCTAGTCTATCATGCCGGTTCAAAGCTGATTGGCATACCAAGGCACCTGTTCGGCTGATGCCTGCTATATGGACCATCCTCGAGTAAGTTGATCATTCCTCCCATCACGGCTCTACAAAGTCCTACTAACAATCCAGCTACCCCTCTCCTAACAGTGTGCCCTACTATCCGGTCGAAGACTAGAAGCTGCGTGCAACAAAGTCGATAACTCCGCGGGGAGACAACTGGGGGAATCTATTCGAATCTTGTTGCAGCGCTGCCCAACACCTCTAGTAACCTAGGATACAGCTCACCAGAGACTTTGGGGCGCGCATAGACTGCTGTGACGACTGCTGCGACGACTGCCATAATCGAGCTTCAATCGACACAGCAAGAAGGCAAATACCATAGACTAGAATGATGCAAGGAGGGAAGCAAGCAGCGGCGGGACGACCGCAATCATTGGGAGCCCATACTCTCAAACCTCTCAGCCAGGTCCGTCCCCACACATGTCCGCGGATTTGAGGACGTGTGTATTTCGAAGTCAGAGCCAGACACCGCAAGCACACATGCGCTGCGCAGTGGTACGGGAGCAAACTCAAGCCAGACAATCATCGACTATAGCGATCTGGATTAATTGCCTTTGGCTGGTTTTCTGAGCGTGCCCAATGGCGCAAGCGATCAGGAACCGCGGTAGTGGCATTTTGAAGTAAGTGTGTTGCGTAACAGCACGACAGGTCATGGAATCATGAACTTGGGCGGCGATTTGCCTATCCCACTCCCACTAGCTATTAGGCCCCGTCTTCTGGAGACTTTTTTCAGTTTGCTCGTGTGTCTTCGCAGCGGGCTATCCAACACGGCTGGCCCTGACTACCAGAATCAATCTGAAGAAGCTTGGGCAAGCAGATTTCAAGGAAGCCATAAATCTGGCGGACGTTCTCTGTATCCCGCGCAGTGGAACTAAGGGTCAATGTGAGCTTTTCCACCCACCCATCCCCGCTAGATTATGGGCCTGGGATTGTGGCTGGATACGGCTACCATCGGGCTTGAGAACTGGCTTGTCTACTATGTAAGAGTAAGCGTCTTGTAACGGCTACTTTTGCTAACAGGTCGACAGACAGCTGCGCTTTTGTGCGTGGGGCGCACAAGGCGCAGATGTGTACTCATGTCCCCTGAAGGAATCGGACACGGACGACTTCCAGATGCTCACCAAGCACCACCCGGCACAAAGCCCGGTGGTAGGATAAGTTGTTGTGGGCCCATATTAGGCGAAGGCGTTGGCGTGAGGCTTGGGAAGGCGGACGAAAGGGATAGGGGGAAAGAAAGAGCTGAACAAGACGAGAAGAGATAAGGTGAGGGGCGAGGAGAGTCAGACTTTGCTGCACTTCTGTACTCCTCTTCCTCTTGTTCGCCTTTGATGCCTCCTCCCGATCCCGAATCGTCTCGCATTTGTCTGGTCTTATTCTTT
Organism: Ceratocystis destructans; assembly: GCA_038407095.1. Taxonomy (NCBI): domain Eukaryota; kingdom Fungi; phylum Ascomycota; class Sordariomycetes; order Microascales; family Ceratocystidaceae; genus Ceratocystis; species Ceratocystis destructans. The sequence continues at coordinate 4,708 of JAXASZ010000941.1, forward strand.
CCTTTGCACTTTTGCAGAACATTGCAGAGCTAAAGCTGACTTAACTTGCCTTCCGTTCCTACTAGGATGTACAGAACGCTCCCTAGGCGCCGGAGATACATTTACTGCAGCCGCCCTGTTTGGGCTCAGCATGTGCATGCAAGCCCAGGTCCAGGCCCAGGCCCAGACCCAGACCCAGACTGAACACCAAAATATGAGACGCAGCGCCAGGTAAATCCAGATAATGTAAGAGTCATTTGCAGTCCAAACGGCCATGGTGAAAAGGACACTTCCAGGCGTCTGAATCTACTCTACCAGCCCGTCTATTCCAACACAGGGTTACGGACAGTTCTGGACTTCGCCGTAGCCCGGGCTACACAAAAGGTAGAGCGCGAGGGCATTACAGGGTCTGTGGATTCTGAGGCACACGGGTTGGTGCAGATGCTGTTGGACAGATTGGGGCAGGCATCATCATGAGGAAGAGAATGGGACCACTACAAGGGCTGCTCCTATTCTATTCTACCAAGCGAAGAGGGGGGGAGGAACGAGAACGAGAACGAGGGTGAGGGAAAGGATGAGGATGGGGAATGGGGAAGCACAAAGTGACGTTGGCTTGTACTGTGCGTCAGACACGGTGTATCCATATGGTTTCGTGGCGGTATGGATACAGTGTTTATTTGTGTAAGTAGCACGGTGATATGTTATTGATAGGTTATGCTATTATGCACGTACAAAAGACTGACTTGAGTAGGAAAGCCATGATGCAACAACATGAGCTGCGCCTCTGCAGGGCGAGTTGGCCAGAGGGCCAGAGCAGACAGGGCAGAAGCGAGCAAGGTAGGGGTAGCAAGCAGGGCAGAGGCTAATATAATAGTATGATAAGAATGGTTATATAGGCGCGCACACAAGTTCTGCAAAGCTCAGTGTAGTGTATATCAAGTGGTTGTGCCAGTGCCAGTGCCAGGCTGGGCTGGGCTGGGCTGGGCTGGGCTTGGGGCAGATGTCACAATGCAACTGGTGGAAATCAGTGGGCTGTTCGAGAAATAAAGAAGCAACAAGAGGGGAAGATGAGAGGAGACAAGAAAACGGGGAGACGAGCGTGAAAGAAAGAAGAGAACGAAAGTAAAAAGAAAAAAAAAGGAATAAAAAAAGAATAAAAAAAGCACTGGGCTTACAGATAGCCAAGCTGCAGCAAATTTGCCTATAGAATAGAGGTTTACATATACTTTGCGGCTAGTTATAGTGCATTGCTATAGGGGCTCTATCCCCTGCTTTTTAGCTATGGTTTGCCTGGGCCAAGGCTCGCTCCCACTGAAAGCTTAGGCCTTGAAAAGTCTCGACCAGGCGGGGTGGGGGACGAAAAGTCAGGCTTCGGCTAGCACTGCTTGTTGTTTTTAGGCCTCTGAGCCAGGCGTGTGAGCATGGTACGGGCGAGGTTTATTTAAGATGGACGGGCCCTGATGCTATAGGATACCGTGCTATACCATGCATGCCGTACCATACTATACTATACGATACATACTATCGACGAATCGAGGCAAAATCATACAGGGGCCCTACTGGCCTCTACTGGCCTCCACTGGCCTCCACTGGCCTCTACTGAGGCCCTCGGTCGCTATAGCTAGGCGCTGAAGATTGAGCGACAGGGCTCTGTAGGAGAAGTGACTACGTGCTGGCAGGGGTCTGCAGCCAGCGACCTATAGCGCTCTGCGGCAGTGCTCTATAGTACACCTCCAGCGCCGTCCAGTCGCTAAGGACCTGTTTATCATTCTCTAAATTGTTTTACAATCCTGTTCGTCCATCCTTCTTCCCGCTTTGTTTCTTTTCCAGCCTCGGATGTCTCCCCTTCCTCTCACTTTTATTGAATGTTTTATCTCGTCTTTTAATCGGTCAGACACTCCCCTCCCCCAAGGTTTCCGTTCCTTTATCCCACGCGAAGGGCAAGACTAGCAGAGAATCGGGCACTGCTGGCTTTGTCGCCTGGCTAACTGCCCTAGCAGCAGCGTCTCACACCCCTCCCGCCTCTCTAGTTGGTGCATTCTACGCTGAAGCAAAGGAACAAGCTTGTTTGAGTAGGCCCTACTGCACACCCCAGCTATTGCTTTTAGGGAATCACCCCCTTCTGTATCCCAAGGCCGTACCCCCCCCCCCCTCCTCCTCCGAGCCTATAGTGCACTCCCTTCTGCCTGGACTCCTTTGTCTCCTTAAAGTCCCAAAGCCCAAAGCCGAGAAGACAGACGTCTTGCTGCTCGTTTTCTCGCGTACTTGTGGACACCACAAATCAGTTCCTGTTGTTCTTGTTCTCTCTCTTATTATAAGTTGTGGTGACATCCAGGTGCCATATAGATGTCTGTGTCCATCAAAGTACATAATACTTCTCTCCACCCCACTGCCAGAGAAACACCGGCCCTTCTGTGGCGAGTCGTCGTAAGTGGTGGTGGCGGCGGCGGCGGGTGGTCCAGCGAGACGAGCAAAAAAAGAAAAGAAAAGCGTCTTGGTGCCTATTGCTGGTCGTGGGGCGGGGGCCATGTCTTCTATTTTTGGCGGTGGTGGTGGTGCTGCTGCTGATGTTGGTGATACTACATAAGCTGCACATGAAGGTAACCTTTCTTAGACCTAGGCTGGCGCAATAGGAGCGAAAGGCTCTCTCAACAACTCGACTGGGAGAGAAGAGGCGAGGAGGAAGAACCTAAAGCACAGAAAAAAAGAGAAAGAAGGAGAAGAAAAAAGAAAGAAAAAACTTCAATACTGCAACCCAGCGTCACATGTCGAGCGCGTAACAGAGCAAGACAAAGAGCAGAGAAAGGCAGCAAAGGCAGCTAAGTGTACGTGCATGTCTACATACATGCATACCTACACACATGAGTAAGCTGCCAGTGGAAGCACAAAGAACCAAGACGAAGACAAGAAAGACCAGAATGCCACTCAATCACACAACGACACAGGGGCACCAAGACGCAACGCAGGTCGATATCAGTCAGGCTAAAGGAGACGAGACCAAGGGAGACGCCCGTGGCCAAAACTGCAAATCAGACTAACAGTCCAGCTCACCCCACGGCTAGCTAGCCATGTCATCATAAGATCAAATCATCTATCTTAGCTTTCTGTTCCTTGTCCTAGTCCCCGATCCTAGTTACAGTGCTAGTCTTTTTGTCTTGTCTTTTGCCTGAAATGTCTCGTGTGTCGCCGCCCCTTCTCTTGCTCTGCCTGCCTGTCTCTCTTAGGCGGCCTCGTCTGTCCGATCCTGTCCTTGCTGTCTCTCTTCCTTTCCCTCCGGACAAAGAGTCAAAGAGCAAGCTTGGCTAGCTTGGCTAGCTTATCCCATCCCATCCTACTAGTACTAGCAGCGACCATGGTATGGTTGGGTAAATAGGCGGTGAGCGAAACGGTGAAAGCCAAGGGAAGAAACCGATGCTAGGGTTGTAATAGGGTTGTGATCTGGTAGCCCAATACGCCGTGCATGGCATGCTTTGTTCACGATACATGCAACATGCAAAGCTACTCCTCTACTCTTCCTCCTTTTCTTTGCACAGGACTTGGCTGTCTACAACCACCTGAGACTCTCCCCTCACATCTAGCACAACAGGCTGGCCAGACGAATGTGTTTTTTGTCTTTTTCTCTCTCCCTCTCCAGCCCATAGCCCGCACTCCGTCTCTGTCCTCCTCCTCCTCCTCCTCCTCCTCTTCTTTCTCCTCTGTCTCTTCCTATGCTCCTCTCCCGATCTTCCTCTCTCCATCCTCCTCTCCTTCTTTTCATCCCCTTGCACACCGACTTAAACCTGCGCCTTGCGTCCGCGTCTGCGCTCACATCTCACATTGCCTTTCTTTGCTTTTGAGTGCGTTGCCCTTGTCCGGATGTGACTATGTATTGAACAGGGCCTTCGACAACAGGTTGGGCAACAGAGAGGGGGAGGCAAAAGAAAGAGGAGAAAGAGGGGGGAGACCGACTCAGCAGAGAGCTCTTTGAAGATGGTGATTTCGCATAAAAGCAGAAAGAAAAAAAACTTTTGTCAGTGTTGCATTCACTAAATGAAAGGTTGCATCATGCCTTTCTTCTCCCCAGCACCAGCATCATTCATGGGCCCCTCTATCCCTTCTTCCCCCCCTCCTCTCCGCTCTCCCATACCCTTCAACCCTTGGCCACGCCCTCTGACTCTTTTCCTTCTCACACCCCCTGTTCCTCAGACGTCTTCTCTCTTGTCTCCTCTCTTCTCTTCTCACCCCCCTTCTTCTATTTTCCCTTTCCCACCCGGCTTCTCCTTCTCCCTTCCTACACTTACACTTGGACTACTGCACCTCCCAGCGCTTTGGTCGGTGAGACGCTAATAATATATCTTGCTCTCTGGCTGGCCTGACCTCAGCCGGATAATAGAAACCAGCGGTAAGGAAAAAGATTAGGGCGCCCGTCTCCGTCTTGTTTGACGATGTGTAGGGGTCAAAGGGGGGGGGGAGAGAGGCCAAGACCTCTAGAGGAAGAGATGGTCAATGAAGCATCTCTCAGCCTTTGGTTCATTTGATTTGGACTTCAAGGGGAAACGAGACAAACGTCTTCTCTCTCACCATTTCTCCTGTTTGATTAGCCTCGCTTGCGCTGGCTGGCTCTGGTCATTCAACAAGAGACCGCACGCCTGGTCAGAGTTGGCATAACACAATCATCATCATACACGCAGATGCACACATGTACACATACATTTCTGCCTTGTCCATAACACTCACTCTCTTACACATCTTAGCGTAGCACCAGCACAAGTAGCTAGCTGCGGAGGGATACTTGACGACATGAGACATCCCAATGTGAAATATGAGCCTTTTGCTTTCCTTAATGCATTGGCAACTTTTGCACAAGGGCGACAGCAGGGTTAAGACCAAAGAAAACAAATCAAGACAAAAAAAGAGGGGGAGTCGGCGTTATGACGCCGCTGTGTGTGTGTGTGTGTTAGGTGGTAGTGATAGTAGCCAACTTGCGGTATGTTGCAGCATTGCAGAGAAGGGGCGAGAAAGAGAGAGGGGAGGGCCAGAAGCATGCACTACCTGGTCGTTGGTTGGTCATTTAAACTGTGGCGTCAACGAGGAAGATAAATTCGGGAGCAAGCCCAGACGTGCGCAGCAGAGCTTATAGGGGGCGTGTTTCTATATATCGGGAGCAAACTGAGGAAAAGGGAAAAAAAAAAAGCAATAGTCTGGGCTAGACCCCCTCACCCCCTCAGAATCTAGGCCCCTCCCATGCCATGCCATGCCAAACTTCGACGGCACCCGGAATCAGCTAACGACGAGTCAAACTATCAACTAAGAGACAGAGACAACAAGAGGCGACATAGCAAATGGTGAGGGGAGACAACACAAGACAAGGAAAAGTGGGGATATGAAAGAAGCACGAAGAACAAGCACAGACCGGATATTAGAACAAACGAGTGAGAAGGAGAGTAGAGGGGATAGATGGTCTGTTTTTGGCTTGGCTAGGCATAACAGCTCCCCTTCCTCCAACCGGCATAATGCTTGCCCTCTAACTTTTAGCTATATATTATGACCCTCTGTCTCGCATTGCGTTGCGCTGTTCTTCTGGGGCTGGGGTCTGTGTTCGTCTTCTTGATTCCTCATCCTGCGTTGCTTCCTTGCTCTCGTCTCGTCTCGTCTCGTCGTCATGCGCCATGGGATTTTGTTTAGTTTCGGGCGTTAGGTGAAAGGCGAGAAGGTTGTTTGCTTTTTCTATTCCTGCAAAGGCCTTGTCTAACTGGAGGGAGTTGCATTAAATTTTTTGGGCTCCAGGAGTTAGTACCTAGCAGCGTTGGAGCAGACGAAAGTTCGCACGAAGCCCCGATAGTGCAGCCATCATGATGACCATTTGGCCTCCGTAGCTTTGTTCTTTTTCTGGCGTCTATTTTCTCACCTTCCTATTTTTATTTTAGGGGAGGGCGCTGTCTGTATCTTGGCTGTTGAAAGCGTTCGTCGTATCTCATCGCAATCCAAACTCCCTTTTCCTCGCCTCAAATTGACCCCCCCCCCTTCTTTTGTTGCCGGCTTGGTTCTGTGGTCCTTGGCCCTGTGGCCGCTGGGTCGTTGTCGTTGTCTTGGACTGTGTCATGATCGATATCCAGCCTTCGTTCTTCCTTCGTTAATAGGAGTCGATTATTGGGACCCGAGAAAAGGGAGGGGACGAAAGGGAAAATGAGAAGAGAAAATCTTTTTCGTTTTTCTTTGTTTCGCCCCGTGGCTTTGGTCTCTATTGCTGGCTTCACACTAATGCAGAAATGAGCAACAAGCACAGCACAAACACGCACGTAACAGCACAATATGCACGCAACACGCATGCACTGCACACATGCTGCAGTCATATATATGTACGTACGCAAGCATGTATGTATCCATGCACGTATTCATTCTCTCGCACACTCACCCACGCTAGTACTTTGCGTACATGTATCTCACGGCAGCATGTGCAATAGAAGAAGCAGATTTAGTCTGGTCGGTCATACGACAAGTTTGTTTGGGCAAGGGAGAGAATGTGTGTGAGTTGTGCTTGGGAGGATGGAAAGAGAGAGAGAGAGCGTGTGTGTGTGTGTCTGTGTGTGTATCTGTGTGTGTATGCGTATGCGTACGAGCGTATGAGGTAAGGAAGGAGACGATACAAATTCGGATACAATCCCAGGTCTAGGTCCAGGCACAGGGCCTTGTTTGGCTTGGGTAGCCAGCCTGCTTCCTTTTCTGCTCCTGCTGCTCCTAGCCGCCTCCTCCCAACACCTGTAGGATTTTATTGCGAGACAGAAGAGGGCAAAAGGGAAAGACACACGAAATGGAAGATTGAAAAGCCTGTGTGTTATTTGGAGGGGAAGGAGAAGCGAGTGGAGCGGGAATGAGAAGGAGAAACAGCGAAAATATGAGAAGATATTGGCCCCAAGCCCCAGGCGAGCAACGAGGGCATGGGTGAGGTGGTTTGGCAACCATGATTTGCTGTGCTGTGCTGCGTAGTGCTGGTGCTTGCTTGCCTGCTTGTGATGGGCCCCATGACCGACGAGACAACAAGAGCAAAAAGCAAATACAAAAACAAGGAAATGCACATGTGAGACAAACCCAGCCAATGCAATAGCCCTGCCGTGTGCTATTTGCGGGCCCACTACCAACACGCTTCCTTGCCTGGCCTTGCCTGCTCTACTACCTTGTGGATGAATGGATGTGACTGATCAAGTGTGATGCGATATCGCACGCCGCACGACAAAGGGCAAAATAAAATCAGCCGGTGCTCGATGGAGGGTATGCTAGCCTTGGTCCTTGGACTCTGGCTAACTGACCTTGGCTTTGTTGGCTTGCTGGCTGGCGGCGGCAGGCTCGCTAACTGGACAGGGTTAACGATATGAATGAGGTGTGAGAAATTGGTCCAAGAGAAACAGATCTCAGGCCACAGGCACAGGCACAGGGCAAAGAGGGAAAGGACAAGCCCAAGCTCAGTCGGAAGCCCAAGCTAATTCCCAAATCAGCCAAGTCAAGTCAGTCAGACAGTTGCATTGGTTAGTCAAATCAAATATCGAAATCAGCCTCGTTCCATATGTTCTACCCGCCACATCCGCTATTATGTTTTGGTCTCCGTAGCCCATATTTTATCCCTTGCATCACGATCATGGTTCTTTGGTTTGCGGCCGGCGCTATCCTATTTGGCACTGTTTTCTGATGCGAATACAAAGCTGAAAAAGGACTCGTAAGATTTGAACAAGGCAGGGCTTCAGGAGAATAGAGCATGCACGTAGACCTATTGAGGGCGTTTTTGGGCGAGTTTTTTTTCTCTTTTTCTTCTTCTTCTTTGGGGGGGGGGGAGGAGAGGACTCTTCTCTTTCCGTGATCGATCGACAAACTAAAGGAAACAGCCTATTGCTTTGGTTAGGTTTGAGTTAAGCTGGATCTAGGGGCTCCTGTAGGAGAGGAATGGGGATAGGGAGAAGAGAAGAGAGAGTGTGAGAACAGTGAGGGGAAGGGAAAAAAGCGCAGAGTAGCTTTCCTGGGTTTTTTTTCTTTTTTTTTTTTTTCTCACGTGCTCTCCTGGTATTTGGAGAGCGGCAATATACAGTCTAGAAAGTACCAGGCTGCAACTTAAATATGGGTCTGGAGATTGCAGTCTTGGGCTCAGCCCATAAGTTGAGATTGGCCGCTTAGAAGTAGCCATTGTTTCTGTTTCTTTCACCTACCCCTTGTCAATACCCAACAGCTTGCGATGGGGCACAATGCTACATGTACATATTATCTGTAAATCTCTATATTTCTTTGTACATGCGGACAAGTACGTTTTGCCCTTGTTCTTGATTGTCGTTCAGGCATTGATTGCTAGGCACCGCATTCCCCGTCAATCCCCTCAAAGGCCTGCTCGGCCCCATCCTTGAAATCTCACCTTCTAATTATCAAATAATCGGTGTTGTGTGGTGAGACCCAGGATCGTGTCTGGGGGGGGGGGGTTTCTTTTTCTTTTTTTCTCTCTTTTTTTCCTGCCGGTCTTGATTCCCTTAAGGAACTTTGCTTCCCCTCTTCTCCTTTGACATGCATGCGTGGCTTGCTGCTCGGCCTTGCCTTTCCTTAGGGTTGATGTGAGGAGGAAAATGCTCGATAAGCAGGGGCAAGGGCAGGACTCTGGTCCAAGCTCTTCAGGCAGGTAGGTCAATGAAGATGGCAAACGACAAACGAGTGAGTTGGAACAAAACAGGTCTCAACAGGGCTGGCACTGGGCGCGATAAGGATAGAAAGAGTAAAATGCAGGCGAAAGCCTGGCGGCAAAGGCAAAGTTTTGGACTATGACGAATTTGTGGTTTTGGTTGGTCTTAGCTTCGTCTTGATCTTCCCAGCTCTATCAGGGCTATAATTTGCTAGTATTTTATCCAACTGACTGGGGGGGGGGTCGATTTTCTCTTCCTTTCTTCTCTTTCCTTCTCTTTTCTTTTGCTGCTCTATCATTATTGGGTGGGGCCCCTCTCTGTCCTTTTCTCCCTCTTCCTCTCTCCCTCTTGCTGCAACTACTGCAATTTCAGGTGGGTCCTTTATCTTTCCTCTTTCCTCTCTCTTGACTTTTTCCTTTTTGGTGTCTGTCTTTGTCATGCTCTTTTGTGCATCGCGAAGCCTCTGGCGCCCTTTCGGCGCCCCACATTTACTGTTTAATCGTATTTTACCATAATTTTTCTTCAATCCTCTGACAAGCTTAATGCAAACTTGGGTTTCTCGCTTGGCTTCTTTTTGTTCCCTGTTCGCACTGTCTGCACAGTTTGTGCTGGCTGTGATGGCTGTGATGGCTGTGATGTCTGCACTATACGCACTGTTCACACCATGACTTCAGCAAAGAAAAGAAAGAAAAAAAAAACCAGAAACATATACGCCTCCACTGTTTTTTCTTTTCTTTGCTAGCCTCTGCTCTGTCTAGTCTTCTGTGTTGTGATACCCTCCCCAATTCGCAACCCCCCCCCGTTTCATGCCTTTGCTGCTTGTCATCTCTGATATACCCCCCCCCTCAAAAAATCACAAAAATAATGTCCCAAATCCCTCACATATTTGGATAATATATTTTAGTTCGTTTTTCTCATTGTAGATCTGCCACCCCGTGGCCCCGTTTCCATCTATCTAGATCATGCCCCAAGCTTGCTTCTCGACTGCCTTTTTATATCCATATTTTAGTCCTTTCTTCCATGTATTCATGCTAACCAGTGGCGTTCGGCTCTAGACTTTTCTTCGCTCACGCTCGCTCTAATTCCCCATTTCTGGATGTTGATTGTCCATAAACCTGGCTTGGGGCTAGGTCTGGTCCCGGCTTAGCCCAGCTTATGCTCGGTCATTAAGTCATTCTCATTCCTTTCACTTCCTTTTTCTCAAACGAAAATGTGATGTTGGCTCTCGTTGTTTCGCTACTTGTGTTAGGTCAAGGAACATGAATGGGAACACGACGTGGACCGCGCCCCTCCATCAAAGGAAAAATTAGCAAGAGGAGCGTCAGGCTACCATTTTGAGCACCACCAAACACTTTGAGCTATTGTGGCGTCTCCCTCAGGGCAAAAAAAAGGGTAAGAATAACATCATACGGAGCGAGAAGGAGCATTCAAAGCGTGGTACTTTGAGGCAAAAGGGCTGTGAAGTTGTGTGTCTGCTTGCATACAGGCATTATGTGCTTTTGTGTGAGATTGATCGTTGGCTGTTTCGTTTGGGAAGCGCTAGGAGGGCCAGAAACAGAGACAAGCACCAGCACCATACCGCGCAAAAACCACACAAACACAACATATTTATATATTCACATACGGATATACAGATAGTACGGAACAATCCAATATTCAGGCAAGTCAGTATTTAAAAAAAAATCACCAAAAAAATCGTTGATCACTTCCTGACTCCCTCATCCCTGTCTCCCTCCCCCCTCCTCTCCTTCACACAGCACTATACATACATTCGCAAATTCCCTGGCGAGGCTAAAGTCAGACACCAAGCCCGAGCTATGGATTAGATTGCTAATTAATGGACGTGCCACTACCACTACCTACCACCGACCACTTACTTACCCACCGCTACTAGATGCAACCTCGCATCTACCCATCCCCAAAGTCTCAAACCTGAACGAGATTCTACAATCTTGGCTTGGACAGGCCTAGTGTTGCCCTTCCGTTTCGCCTCTGATAATGTACTAAAAGCGCAAAGTACCACACACGATACGATACGACATCAGTGGAGGATTAGCAATAATAATAAAAAAGAAAAGAAGAGAGAGCAGGGCCTGGCTGAGATTTTGGTCGGACCACGCACCCATATTGATATCAATATCCGCACCGCATCCACCCATAATAGGACGGGGCCATTTAATGTCTGTGGAGTCTTTGATTGTGGTAGTGGGTGGATGAATGGATGGATGGATGGATGGGTGGATGATGGCTGAGATGTGTGATGCACTTGGCTGCACGAGACCAACCAATGTTATGAGAACCTCCAGTGAGGGAGACAACGATACGACGCCAATGAGAAACAAGAGATACGACAACGGGACACACGATACACCGACGCACCAGAGCACTTTAAACTAGACACTAAAAGACGAGAGAAACAGCACAGGCCCTTATGGCAAGACACAGACAACAAGGGATGCACAGACCCGGATAAGAGCAGCTAAGCAGTCAAAGCCAGAGCCAGCAGGAAGAAGAAGAAAAAAAAGGGAAGAAAAGAACAAGCTCAGGCCACCGGGGGACAGGAGCCCGCGAAAGAAACCAAGGAAGGGGAAAAAGAAGAAGGGGGAGGAGACGAAGACTGTACAGGGCCAGAAACAGACCAGTGCGTCAAGAAGAACGAAAAAGCTACATTACATGCAGCATAAACAAGGCTTGCTGCTGCTGCTGCTGCTATTGTTGCTTTGCTTCCTCTGCTTAAACTGGGCTTTGGCATTGTTGTCTCGTGGGTTGAAAGCCATATGTGCTTGGGGAGTGTGTGTGTGTGTGTATGTGTATATGTGGGCCATAGTATGCACTACTATATTGCACTGCACCCTACCCTGCTGTTTGCGCTAGGCGAGCGGCGGTGATAACTAGCACCGCTGAATGAGGAGGGGATAAGAATGGGCCCTTGCCGTCCGTTTTGTTACTGTCATGGTTTTTGCCTTTTGCTCTCTTTTATTTCCGAGGACCCAAGACAAGAGAGAGCCAAAGAGAGGGAGGGCTTGGCGCCTATCTGGATGCATCGGATATGGGACGATGATGAAAGAGGACAAGAGTGGGAAATAGCCAGACAGTTCATTCCTCGCTTCTTTTGTTCTTTAATCCCTTTTCCTGGCGGCCTTTTTATCTATATTTATCGTCCAAGGGGGGAGGGAGAAAAAGGAAACGCAAAGGCAAGAAACAAGGAGATCTCCTTTCTGTCTATCCCTCGTTTGGCTTACCTGTTGGCGAGACAGGAGCAGGACCTACAAAGAACAGCAAAAAGGGAGCGACCAGTGGAAGTGCAGATAAGTGTGGCAAGACAAGACAAGAAAGAATACAACAACGACAATCAAAACGACAGACGGGTCAACGCAGAAGGGAGAGCAAGAGAGACACCCCAGGTAGAGAACGCAACAGGTAACGAAAGCCCTTTGCTATATTCTTTACTGGGATACCTGGAAGGATACGCACTTATGCAAGTCTCCGGGCAATGAGCACCTAGACAGAGCTAAAGCGGAAAAAAGAAAAGGCAAGCCCAAGACAAGACAGCCAACGAGAACAAGAAGACCGAGACAACAGGGACAGGGGCGGGACCAGGAGCATGGACAAAAGAAAAAGTAATAAAGCATTAGGAGGAGAAAGGAAGCAGCTGGTGAGCTTGTAGTCGTGGAACAGGGATTATAAAAAAGCAAGCAGAGAGCGAGAAACGAGAGTCAAGGACAAAGGCGGAGGAAGGGTTGGAATCAGGATTCTGTGAGTTTTATCTCTTTTATCCCTTTTCTTTTTTTAAATCTCTTTGGACTCCGACGACCTGACAAACAAGACGGGCCTGCCTTGTTGCTTGTCTTTTACTTTGTCAGGCTGTTTTTGGTTGCCGGTCTAGAGGGAAGAAAAGGTCTTGTCACATATTGATCAGCGGTAATAGCAATAAAAGACAAGACAATGTGAGTAAGAGGGGAGGGGAGAGGGGAGGGGAGAGGGGAGGGGATGGGGGAGAGGAGGGAAGTCAGCTTTTGTCAACGGGAGCCAGTATTTCTTTTCCCTTTGGCTAACATCACTGACCCAACACACGATGCAAGGAAGCAGAGAGCCAGAGAGCCAGAGAGCCAGAGACCCAGAGAGCCAGAGACCCAGAGAGCCAGAGACCCAGAGAGCCAGAGACCCAGAGAGCCAGAGACCCAGAGAGCCAGAGCCAGAGCCAGAGCCAGACCCAGAGACCCAGAGACCCAGAGACCCAGAGAC
>JAXASZ010000939.1:0-97348 GCA_038407095.1 Ceratocystis destructans
CTTGTCAAATCATCAGGGCCAAATTTGGGGGCGGCGGTCAACTATGAATGCAAGGCTTCGAGGCACATACACTTTGGCTGTTTCTGGTTTTGCGATCCGTGAAGAAAAGAACAAAACTCAGCGGCCAAACAACGAACCATGATTTCCGCTGACCGTGAACCCGGAAGGGGTTTCCTCATTATCGGTATTTACTGGCCGCGCAGAGCTGAAAGTCGTTCCCCCCCCTACCCCCCCTCCCCCCACTCCCCTTGTTGCGGGAGAAGGCGTATATAATAGGGTTTGATATCTTTTTGCTTTGCTGCATACCCTGATGTGATGGGAGCTACAGGAACTGACAAGCAGTTCTAAGTCACACTCTCGTGGTAATGTACGGGGTAGCATGCGGGGCAAGCCACCAGCTGACTGAATGGCATAAACAAATAACAACCTGCTTTCTTGCTTTCTCCTTTTTATCCCTCTCCCTTTACTTGTGATCGCCATTGTCCGGCAAAAGGGAGGCCGGAAGAAGAAAAATACTCACAAGCAGTATTGATCAACACTGAGCACCGAGCGCGAAGAAAAAGCATATGAAGCTCGGCTGGGAGGAGACTGAGGCTCTCCTTCAGAATGAGTCTGTACCAGTAAGCTAGGAAAACGTTTCAGCCAAAATGCTGACCAGGTATCGGGTGAATATATGGCAAAAGGACGAAGCGAGTTTTCGACCGAGATTCGGAGCAGAGCGGCATAGAATAGAAGGGCAAAAATAAGACGTAAGAAAGTGTGATACAGCAAAAAGGGCAGCGAGATGAAACGCAGGGAGAGTGTGTGCAAGGAAGGGTCTATGAACTATAAACGGTAGAAACAGGAAGAAAACGACCGATCTTGTGGCAGTAAAGTCAGGCATGAACGGATTTACAGAAGCTTGTTTCCCTATCTCCCACAGCACACACCTCGCTCATACTGGGATGCATTTGTTTGTCCACCATCGCCATTTCGGAACTGCTGGAAGCAAGGCAGAGAGCTGTGATCGGGCGTAGAAAGCAATGTACATGGGCATGTTAAACAGAGGAGAAATGGGGACACCCTAGAAATCAGCCACTAGGTCAGCAATGTTTCTTGCTTAAACTGTGAGCAAGGCCACGGAATGAAGCCTTGGCGTCAGTTCGAAATCTGAGTTATCGGCTAACAAGCTTGAGTGGCGCTATTTGAGCGGCTCCCAGTCAATGTAAATAGTTTGTGTGTAACAACATACAAACCATGCCTGTCCATGAGTTTCCCACCTCTTTTAGAACGTTCATGCTATGAAACTGTGGGGAAGTTGAAGCATGCTGGGCGCAGAATGAAACAACTTGCGAATCTAGATGAGATGGGAGAGGCTTTGAAATTGAAATCGTGTTTGGTCAAAGACACCGCGCTGTTTATCGGCCCGGAAGCTGGGTGCGCCATAAAGACTACGAAGCCGGACGGCCAAGCGCAAAGAGGGCGGCAGGAAAAGGCCCAAGTTATGTGGCATCATGGTATAGCCACAACCTGGGAGTAATCGGCAAGTTCACTAGGCAAAGCGCACAGTAAATGGATATTTAGTGAAGAGGCTGGTCTCAAGCAGAGGTAGATATCGAGAGGTCTCTGTTCTGGATTGGAATCTCTTGACTCTTGCTGGTTAGTTTGCAGATTCTCATCCAGATTCAATAGCATCATGATAACTTTCTATTCTAATTCAACCAACTAAGCATTCATGTTAAAATGGCCCGCTACGATAATGCAGCCCCTGATAAGTATCTCGCCATCACGCCACGGGCATGGGCGTCAAAGACGATATCACGATTGCAAAGTCGGCCTGGCTAATCGCATTCCAGAAGTGCGTTTGTTTCAGGTACTTTAGAACTCATCATTTGACGGGCTTCACTAGACTAACAAATTTCTGAGCAGTGTGAAGCCTCAGGACCATCCATGTCATGGATCTACAAGCCATGGCCATAGAGATGCTACAGTTTCTTTTGCTTGTAGTCTTCACGGCTGGCCCTTGGGTTCCACAGCGGCACTTTGAGAATGATCTGCCTGATAATGAAAAGCTAGAAGGAAACGTGGCTCCGACCCAAAGCCAAGAATATGCTGTGCTTTTAGCCGAAAAACGCTGCTAAGCGTTTGAATAATGCAAGCACTGTTGAGAAGCAGATCAAATCAGTCGGTCATTGAAGGTGAAATACGCGTGTTAGTATCCAGCACAAGGATTGAAGAGATCTCGTCTTAGAGATGCTTACAAGAGTCATATTTAGAAGAACTTCGAGACCGGACTGGACCAGCTTGGCCCTGCACTTCTACAATTCCAATGCTAGAGAACTACGCGATGCGCTAGGAAGCACATAGTTTGCATTTCTTTTGCATAAAGATCACCAGCATGCTATTAACTAGACCCGCATCAGCGTCGTCGAGGCCTGGCTCCGCGGAAATGCCGTAGAGGCCCACCAGAAGAAGATGCAAGACCGGGAAATCGCTAGGCTTAATGCTGAAGTTTCCGAGCATAAGACTGAGAGGGACACTGAGCGGGCCCAAGCCGAGACTTAGCTAGAAACTGAAAGCCTAGTCTTAGTGCATGATGCAGGTGTATCGTGTATCGAGGCCAAGCGTGCCACTAAAAGCTGTGATGAAGATCTCAAAATGCGCAGTCGAGATGGAGCCCATGTATGCAGTTGATGTAGTCAAAGCGACCATTGTACGCAAGGCAAAGCAGCAGGCAGCTGGTGCTCGGCCTAATCTCTCCAAAAGCGAGCAGCTGGAATATGCCAAGGCATACAAGCTACGAATCGAGATCGAAGGTATCGCTGCTTTGATCGACGAATATGCTAAGATGGCGCAGGCCTTGAATAGTTGACAGGGCCTGCTGCAGTTGATGACGATTGAAAACGGTACATATGCTCAACGGACAAAGGCTAACGCCGCAGCTGCCAAAGGAATGAAGCCCAAGAGCAATGGCAGCAATGAGAGCAGCGGAAGCGTCAATAGCTCTGGCACCGACACGATACGCAGCCTATACCAGATTGTCCCTCCATTGATGACAACGATCAACGGACAGACTGGTATTAGATTACTTTAAGAGTGGTAGTTCGGCTGACCGGCGGTAGAGGCGAGTAAGATTAGCAGCAAGTCCTTGGACGGGCGGACCAGGAGGCAACAGCTCTGCGCTCCGAAGACTCCTTGTTCTTGACGCCTTTGACCTCGTATGCGTGATTTGTGTACTACGAGGCCGCCATTGCCGAGCCCTATTTAGCCCACTACTTTCAGTACAATTTGGTATTTAATTCTTCTTTTTTCTTACCTTTCGCTTCTTTTGCTTCGTTGTGATTTCCATCAACTCAGCAGCCTCTGTCCTGCCTTTTTGTCTTCTCGGCATGTACGGATTGTTATATTAGGATAACTCTCAACAATATATTTCATAAGCCCCAAAAACACTCTGTTTACTTATCACTATCGTACGAGTCGTTCCCATACGTAGTCATTAGTCCCCCGCCGCCTCCCTTTGAATGCTTGGCATGCTAGTTGGAAACCACCCGTAGCGACTAAAACTCAATTTAAACTCCCCCATCTCTGTGGTGTCCACTTGAACCCCCTCTTCACGCAGAGCGTCTGCTTGAGCCCTGCATGCGCCCTCCCGAGCCCTAGCACCATCGGCATTAGCACCTGTTGCTTCATAGTGTAACAGCTCCCGATCACCGGGATGACGAGCTTCCTCTTACCGAGCGGAGATCTTGCCCCCAGCATTGACCACCCGATGCCACAGGACATTCTGTGTGTTAAACTCAAGCTCTGGATTTGTTGGGAGATTCTTCAACGCCAGTCCTACCTGTCGGGACCGCGTTGCTGCAATGTTCCATGAGGCTCGTCAGCAAGTTCCTGGTGTTAGTCAGGATTAGGGTTTGGCTCACGACTGCCCACCATCGAAGCAATATGTCCGTATGATGTGATTTTACCCTCTGGAATTGTCTGGACAGCCTCCCAGACAATATGGAAGAATTCTCGAAGCTCATCGGAAAATGGCATTGTTTTCGTCCTATGCGAGATGCCTCAACCGTGGGAAAAGAACGTACTAACATGTGCCGTTGCACTACATTTATCAGCACATCACACGGTCACGTGATAGGGCGTGGCCTTCGCGTTTGGCGCGATAAAGACCGTGACCGCGATAGCCTTGTTTGCTCTGATGTTAGTAAATACACGAGCATCGCTCTGGCTTCCACCATTTCCTCGCTTGGCTATACAAACGAACTCATCATAATCGGGCTGTGCGGACTAGTCTTATTCTTCACAATGTCTAATATCATAGACCTGGTGTCTTCAAGTCCAATTCAATCCAAGAAGCGCAAATCGCTCTCTCCAAACTCCGGCCGCCCGTCGCTTTCCCCTGTAAAAAGACACCACTTTTCTCCACCGGCGCCCCATGGACGGTCTCAGAGCCAGGTAACAATCCCTGGGAAAGCCACACCGGCTTCAGCCCGAGCCCTGCACAGCGGAAGTCTCAGAGACCTGGACGATATCTTTGACTTTTCGTCGCCAATTCCCGCTGATGTGATTGATCTAAGAAAGCCGGCAGTGCCACCGAAACAGACTTCGCAGCTACCGCCAAAGTTAACATCAGGGTTTCCTCTCAAAAGGACGGCGCCTGCTGTAGGTGAAATAAACACCGCTGACCAAGACGTAGCTGAGGATTTGCCCGAGAAATCGGCGTTGATTGATGATTGGAATGACGACTCGATATTCCGTCTTGAGGAGGAGCTTGGGATGGGTACAGAAAACCCCAGCCTGTCTTCACTTGGTGCGCAACCCCCAATGGTAGCAACAACGAATTCGGCCCATGACACATTGTTTGCAAGACCTCTGGGTCCGAGTATACCTGCCGCACCATTAGATACGATCGAGGCCGTCCCAACTGTAGTGGATAATAATCTAGCAGTGCCACTATCTAAAACATCTGAATTTGTCCACTCCTCAAAGCGAAGAACCCCTTCTGTATCTGTGCGTGAATTTAGGAACGTGCGAGATTTTGACCCGATCACGCTTTCTAGCTCGCCCGAGCCCTCAAGACAGCCACTGGGAAAAGAAAACTACACAGCCGCACCTCGCCCCAACCACAGATCCTCCCGGGCAATGGCAGACTTGATCATGAGTAGCTCACAGCCGGAGCCACCTGCACCCCCATTGCCACGCCTTCTAGACGCAGGCCTGAAGTCGAGCCTTAGCGCGCCCATCATTGACCTGGGATCAGACTCCGATCATGATTTCCCGGACTTGGATGCTATCCGCGCACGGCCATCTAAAGATTGTGGCTTAGGCACCGACGGCATGCTGTCTTCGTCTTTAAAGGCCAAGTCTCTGCCTAGAACTATACGCCCGCCATTGGCACATCCTGGACAAATATCACGAACAAAGCTATCACGCACTGTCTCAGCAATGGGAACACTCGAGAGCAACGCACTGGCCCACGGCGTAACCCAAGGCATTACTAGAGCGGAAACCAAAGCGGCTAAGGAAGCTGAAAAGGCGCGCTTAGCTGCTGAACGTGCCGAAGCTAAAGAACAGAAAAAGCGGGATAAGGCCTGGGCTGCGGCCCTGGGGGAAGCCAACAAACTACGCACTGACAAGAAGATATCAACGCCTGAGATGATGGTGTTGCTGCCAGTTGATCTAACTGAAACAACAGCTCTACAAGCAAAAGAACTCCTTGGCAACTTGAAAGTACAGACTTCCCAGTGGACAAGCCCCGTGCCCCGCGTGGTCCGCTGGCGGAGAAATGTCACGAGTCGATACAACAAAAGCCTTGAGTGCTGGGAGCCGATTGAGCCGCAAATCGAAGATGAAAAATATGCAATGGTTATCATGGATGCGCAAACTTTTGTGGATCGGATTCTTGGCGACCAAAGCAACAATATGGAGGCCCACGTTAAGAACATGAGGCGCTGTTTTCCTGGCTATACGCTAATATATATGCTTGTGGGCCTGAGAATTTGGCAGCGCAAGAACAAAGCGTCTCGTAATCGGCAGTTCGTTCAAGATGCTATTGGGACCAAAGGCCCGTATGCAGGAGTATCAGAAACAACAAGGTCTCGCGGTAGCAGCAGCAAACAAGCAGCTTCCCCGGTGGCGCATATTGACGAAGACAGAATTGAAGACGCTCTCCTTGAGCTGCAAGTGCTGTATGGACATGTGCTAATCCACCATGTATATAGCGATCTTGAGAGCGCACAGTGGATTGCAACTTTCACACAGCACATTTCTACTGTCCCGTACCGAAAGGTGCGGGATGCCACTAACGCAGCGGCAGCCATGTTTTGTATGCGGACAGGCCAAGTACGCACAGGTGAGAATGCGCAAGATACGTACGTACAAATGCTGCAGGAGATTGTGCGCGTTACGGCGCCTTCAGCATACGGCGTAGCAGCTAAATATAGCAGTGTGCAGAGTCTACTCCGTCGACTAGAGAGTGAGGGGCCGTTGGCGCTGCAGGCGGTGGCTAAGGTTAAGAACAAAGAGGGGGATGAGACGGATGATACCGTGGGTCAGGCCATCAGCAGGCGAATACATAAGGTGTTTACGGGGTGCGATGAGGAGAGTGTGGATATTTAAAGCACAAGGAGAGCGGATTAGGTTGATTTCGAAGAATATATAGATATAGAAGTTGGCTGTCGCCAGCTAGCCGTCGCAACCCCGATGGCACGCCGGACTGTCCTGTTAAAACCATACACTGTACTGATCTTTCTAGGCTGCCGGACAAGTGCAAGAGTCTATTTTACCTGGGTCCCTGAGCCTAGACACCTGGCTTCCGGTTGCTTGATGCTCGGATCCTGTAGTCTAGCTATGCGTAGCTAGTAACACGAAAATATATAAAAAGCATATAGAGGGTATCGATCATCGATGGAGGAACGATGCAGATACCCGGGCAATGGTTTGGCCTCTACTACTTACTTACTCATGCATAAGACCAGGCGTCTTTTCGATACGAACGTTGTCTTCAGGGGCGAAATGCAATCTTGGATCGTGAGTGTCCGGTTTTAAGTCAAGCGGAGATTTTCCTTGTATCTTTTCCGATAAGGCGTTCTTGTATCTACTTCGAGGTTGTCACCGTTGCTCCTGGTGTCCTATCAAGTTCACCCTTAGTACGGGACTGAGGGTTTAGGGCTGCATAGCCACACATAAACGGTGGCCCTTTTTTAGTGAAGATGTAAGGTAACGAATAGTATTGCTCCATTGGCCTCTTGCCGAGTGGTACATATAAGAGTGAAGCTCTTTTCTCTTTGCTACCATTTGGGTCTTGTACTTTGTTCTTTTTATCCTATCGTCTGCGCAAAGCCCTTCAATATTGAATGCTGCGAGCTGGGCTGCAAATCCCCTGGTAGGTGTAGCAATTATCAGCACCGGCCCCTCGAGCCTAGTCACTGTTATGTGCGTGACGTCACGCCCACGGGGCCTTTGTCGGTCTACCCCCTGTTGAAGCCAAGACCTATCGAGGCCTAGATAGGATTGCGGCACTCTTAAATAGTGACTCTACGAAGACTCTGCGCTTGATCTTTCGGTCCCAAGTCTGGCCAGACTCTGCCTTGTCTTGCCCTAGCTTGTGCCTACAAAAAAGACTGGTCATGCTTTCTGGCCCCTGTCTTCCTACCGGCACTTCCCCCAAATATCACTCACATTTGAATCACCAACTCACTCAGATGCACCCGTAGATATACGGTATCATCTGCTGGCATGCACACAGCCCCAACCATTCCACACTTTGCTAGTGTCGGGAAGGTTTTGGCCGTGTTGCACGGAAACAGTTTGGCAATAGCACCGGTGTACTTATCCTCAATGCTGGGGAAACTAGGCTAGATAGGCCGTATTTATCAGTTACTTCAGAGGCAAAACTGATAGTTGTCAGCTGCCGTAATGGCTCATGCTATGGCTCCAGGCTATCTCTATCTATACTCCCCATGGCCCCTACTCTCCTAGCACAAAGGTTATCAGATTACTTTGCGTCCGGTTTTCCCTGGTAAGCTTGCTGGCTGTAGTGTCGCCTCGCCTTTCGACACAGTCTATGTCTTGCTCATTATGCAGCACAGTCGGTTAATATAGAAATACTACAATCTCTGAATCGAAGCCTCTGGGCCTAATCAGAGACACAGCCAATGGCTCTTTCCTGCATACCAAGGTTAAAAAGTCGAAGCGAGGCTATTATGACTCGGATCTATGCTGTAGTATCTGCTGGCTTCGTTTATTGTCGCTTGGGGGCCCGACACAATCTGTCGGCTATGTTACACATACTGCCCGCCTCGAACTATTCCGTTTTGTGCGCCATATGCGGTCATGTTGGCGACAGACTACAAATAAGAGAATCCATGGCTGGACAAGACAAAATACGGATGTCCGATTACTGTAGACGTGTGTAGCATTGACCCGTCTAAAGACCTTTAGGTTGCCTTTCATGACTACCAAGGACTGGGCTTACCTGGGCCCTCGTCGCCGTCGTAGCTCAAGGGACCAATAGTAACAGAGTTGACGCTGAAACAGGCGTCGTACCTCCTCTTTCCGAGCTACAAGCCCGGTGGCTATGAGTACCGCGACTGCTCCAAGGCCGGTATCCAAGGCTTGTGTTCTCTTTGTTTGCCAACTTTGTCGCATTCCACAAATTATGTGGCGGGACGCACATGCGCTGGGGTTATCTTCGACTATGTCACATCCAAGGGCGGCATCGGCAACAAAAGCCACGCCTGCCAATTGGAGACCGCCATGGGCTCAGCGCCCGCAGTCTCGCATATCTGGAGCCCACGATGCTACTAGAGGCTCTTCACACGGGCAACGGGCTCGGACTTCAATGGAAAGGCCGGCATTGCTAGGCTTCAGTGAGGATGCCCTTTCCTCTTTCATACTTATGCGTAGCACATCTCCCCAGATATCCTCACGCACCTGCTCCTATTCTGCTCTGTGAGTCTTGTTCTTGCAAACATAGGTGCTGGAAAGGTTTGTAGTACGGTTTAACTCCTCGTTGATTTCCCGTGCACAAGATGCAACGACAAATGATAGAAGAGAACATAGGCTGACCGTAGAGCTGATCTACTGCACCATGTGATGTTGCTACTTGAGCTCTATCTAAATTAATGTAATGGCTTCTGGACTGACCCTAACCCTAGTCCGTGGTCGGCTTACATAAAAGTGGGTCTAGCCAAACCTTTTTGTTCCCTTGAATATTTTCTTAAACACCACGCTTTTGAACACATGAAATAATTTACGACTAGCAACGTTCAAGCCAAGACTATTTCTTGATTGTTTTAAATCTTGCATCTAGAGTATTTTGCAGACGCAGTATCTAGAAATCATGGGCTCTGTTGTTCAGCCCAATCAGTGGATTGCCTTGTGCGTGCCGTCGGGAAACCTGCGTGTCATGCAAGCCACGCCAAATACGTAAGTTTTTGCTTCTATGCCTTGTGCCAACTTTGCGACTGACGTTCTGAGCCGTCCGAGTCTTACATGCTAACGCCGCCACTGTGCGCTGTAGGACGATATCTCTTGGCAAATACGGATCTTTCCCCAGCAACCTCATCATATATCGGCCGTTCCACCTAACCTATGAAGTGCAAGACAAGCTCGACAACGAGGATTTCTGCCGGCTCCGTGTAGTGTCAGCAGCCGAGCTGCAGGCTGACATCGTCGCCGAGGAGAACGGCATGGAAGATTCGGACCTACTGGATTCCGATCCAAATGCCATCCGAATCGGCGGCGGCGAGGAGCTCTCTCTAGTTGATACGGAAAGTGGGGTGGAAGTAGCTCGGTCTAACATGGAAATTCTGGACGACTCGGCAGCGCAGACATTGTCAATGGAGGAAATCGAAGTCCTGAAGAAGGATGGCAAAGAGGCGGGTCGCGACCTGATCAAGAAGCTCATGCTGTCGCATATGGCCATCGACAAGAAGACACAGTTCTCGCTGGAGAAGTACAAGTTGCTCAAGACCAAAAAGTACATTCGCCGTTTCCAGGTGCTCCCATTGGACACGCCACAGCTGGCACAGTTCCTATTGGAAGAGAAGAGAGACGCCAGTAAGATTCTTGAACTACGCCAAGAGATCCTAGCCTTACTGGGTTGCTGGGCAGACGTACACTACACCACGAACGAGAACGGTGAGACCGTCGAAGAAAGCAAGGAAAAGGTCGCCAATGTTATCCAGACTGAGGGCGTTAAGGTTGAGGAGGGCAAGGCCGATCCTTCACAGATTGTAGGCGAAAAGATAGGCGGTGGTCGCTATTTGGTTGTTGACGAGACTGGGGGCTTGCTCGTGACTACAATGGCCGAGCGCATGGGTATTTTACACCCTCTAGCGCCTGAAGAAATTCTGCAAAAGGCGCTTGCTGGAGACAAGCAGCACGAGGAAACCTCAGTCTCGGAAGAGCCCACAGTCGATGATGCCGACACTGAGGCCATGGACGTTGATACAGATATGGCTACGAATAACGGGCTCAGTGAGAAGGACCTGCCTGAGCATTACCACAAAGATGACCTCGAGGTGCCATTCGCCGGATCTAACACGCTCACTCTTGTGCATGCCAATGGACAGCCCAATCTCTCGGTTCTACGTTTCTACAACTACGACATGACCATCCCCAACCCACCCTACAGCACGCAACCGCTATACTCACGCCTGCTAACCATCAACTGGCTGCAACTGCTCTCGCCGGAAAAAGACCATGTGTATACTGATACGCCGGCATCGATGAGCGATGAGGAACTAGCTGCCATCAAGGCTAGCCGACGTGGCACTTACCACCGGAAGCGGCGGCGTTGGGCACGCACGCGTTATATTGTTGACTCGACCCGCGCCGGCGGTTTTGCTGGACTGGTCGTTGCCAGCACTATGGATCCGGTATCGGTGCTCCGAGCCACGCTTCCGCTACTTGCCCCTGGGGCACCCGTTGCCGTGTACTCTCCTACTGTCGAGCCACTAGCTGCGCTAACCGACTGCTTCAGCGTGCCAAGGCGGGGCGCGTGGGTTGCCTCGCCACCGCCGGAGGCTGTTGGCAAGTCAGTAGAGGAGCTAGAGCACTGGAAAGGCTCCGAGGACTTCCCAATCAACCCTAGTCTACTAGTTGGGCCGAGTGTGCAGAGTAGTAGAGCTCGCCATTGGCAAGTGCTGCCGGGCCGTACCCATCCGTTGATGACCAGCAGGGGTGGCGCAGAGGGATATATTTTTACGGGATGGAGAGCAGTGCCGGTGCAGGGCCAGATTGCAGCTAGGGGGTTATACAAGCGGAGACGGACGGGGGCCTAACAAGAGGATGGAACAAGGGAAAAGGGAGCAACGGGGGAAGGGGTGTGGGAAGCAATTTGGATAAAGATACCCAGAACTCATAATACCACCACATAGCAGCCATGTTTGTTCAATCTGCAGAAAACAGAGAGAGAGAGAGAGAGAGAGAGAGAGAGAGAGAGAAAGGGAGGGCAGGCTAATATCGCTGTATAACCAGAGAGGTACAGAGAAAGAGAGAGAGGGACTCGAAAAAAGATTACAAATCACAAACAACAGAGCGCGAGTAACAAGAAAACAGAAAATAGCACATGTATAAACTTTCCACAAGCTTCAATCCACAAAGAAGAGCATCCAGTCACCCTACCGGGCCTGAGACCGCTTGCTTACAAGGCCTTGCCCATGAACTTGCGCTTCGTGTAGCTCAGCCACCACTTGCTGGGCTTGCCATCGCCACCATCCTCGTACACACGGGCCAGCAGACGTGCTGCCAGCTCCTGTCGCACCTGGGACATGTACAAACGAAGGGTTTCGGCCTCCTGGCGGTCACGCGGGGCCTCGTACATCTAAATCAACAAGGCGAAAATCA
Source organism: Ceratocystis destructans (assembly GCA_038407095.1). Lineage (NCBI taxonomy): Eukaryota > Fungi > Ascomycota > Sordariomycetes > Microascales > Ceratocystidaceae > Ceratocystis > Ceratocystis destructans. Next base: position 11,833 of record JAXASZ010000939.1, read on the forward strand.
GCAACCAAAATAGAGAGAATCATAGGCTTGTTGGAAGTTCAGGCTGCAAAGATGAAATGACTGTTTGTAAGATGTGGAAGATATGGGGCTTCATAGACGCACCTGGTTCAACGGCCAGCCCGGGTCGCCGGGAATGGCAAAGTTCATATCCAGCGACACATTCTGCACCTCCTTGGTGGCATCCCGAACGGTGTGGTTAGGCTTAATCTTGCCCAGGCAATCGCTGACGAACCAAATACCGTAGACTAGCAGACGATCGGCTGGGCCCTGTATCTCGAAGTTCCGAAAGAAGGTGTTGGCACGGAAGACAGCCAAGACTTCGTCGAGGATATCGTAGCTTTCGGAGCCCGCATCAGGAGCCTCACCCGGCGCTAGGGCTGGCGTTGGAAACGGCAATGTGTATGCCGGTCCGCGAGTCTTCGTACGCAGCGGCAGCAGCGGAAAGTTGCCGATCAGATGCGGAGGGTTGGGGTCCGTGTTAAATGCGGAGTTATAAGCCTGAGCCAGAGGGCGCAGGCGCGCAGGATGACAATTAGTATACACGGTAGGCGACTTTTGAGACAGAGAAATGGGGGAGACGACATACAGGCATCGTGACGGCTGGGAGGAGAAAAAGCCAAGAAGATGAATGCGAGCAAACAAGGCGGTAGTTTATCACGCTTTTCGAAGCAAAGTCGTAGGCAAGACAGTCAGAAGCCACAAACCAATTAATCCTAGAGAAGCAAAGGTAATTAAATCAAGTGATCAAAATCTAAAAGCAACAAGCATTGTAAACTAAAATAAAAGCCCCAAGGCAGACGTCATCCATCCCAAAGCAACAAGGCAAAGCTTCGTGGTTGAAGCTTTGCCAGCTGTTATTGTGTCGGGCCGTCAGCCAAGCTCTAGGCAGCTGGCGAAATAAACGCCTCAAGAGGGGGGGGACTGTGGCGCTTTTGGTGTGGCTGGGAGTTAGTACACTACATCTGGACAATACTTTGTTCATGCGAAATACCACAAAAACCCAATACAATTCACATTGTTCAACATATATACGGACGGGGGAAGAAAGATATTTCAAACAGTCAACAGATCAGATAAACGCCATCGACAAGAGCTTTGTCGTCGGAAGTTTGCAAGACGCCATAGAAATCAACAGGAGCACAAGAACAAAAAGCAAAAGAGTAGTCAAAGAACAAACAAGAAGAAAAGTAAACAGACAAGAAAAACAAAAGCAGACACGAACCACCCATGATTCATCTCGGCCAGTAGTTACGGAGACACAAAAAAAAAGCGACTGGCCAAGAACACAAGAAACAACGAGGAAACAGAAAAAGAAAAAAAGAAAAAAAAAAGGGTGCCAAGTGTCTCGCATTGCGCATAGCAGATATCAGAGTCGTGGCGCATTGCAAGAATAACAGTGATAGACAAGGAAAGGAAAATACTCCAGAGACAGCCCCAGACAATAAGCATCTACAAAAAAAAAAACCCAATCTCCTCTTATTCATCCCATCCTACTGTATGCGTTTCCGCTTCCGATCATCATCGCCACGCAGATCGTCGTCATCGCGCTCACTTGATTCCATGGTGGGATTCAGGATATGCGCCATGCTGCCCCTCCGGGTAGGCGGTACTGACGACTCACGCACGCTCAGGTTTTTGTTGTCCGGGCCGCCCCACGAGGGCTCGCTAAACATCACCCCATTTTGACTCTGGTTGCCGCCGTTATTGCTACTAACATTGCCACTTGGGAATGATGCTGATGGCGGAGGAGTAGCAGGCCGTGATCGGGGCGCTGATGAGCTATTGAAGCCTTGCATGGAGAAAGATGAAAACGAGTCTCTGATTTTTTGCTCGTCGTGTGTGGGCCGGTTAGGCGAAGGTGGCCATTGAGGAGGGCCTGTCTGCTGTTGCTGGTGTGACGATTGGTGTGAGGGGGTCGGAGCGGGTGCGGCAGGTGCTCCTGCGTGCGGGGGGTACGGGAGAGAAACGTTTGTTTGCCATCCATGGGCTCGGATGTCTGCCGTCGTGTGTCTTCTTCCCACACCGAGGGAAGCAGCTTCAACGTTTGAGAGTGGATGCGGCGGCGGCGGCGGTGGTGGTGGCGGCGGAGGGGCTGGATGTCTAGAGTTGGGCGATGTTTGGGGACTTCCTCCGATTGATCCATACGGCCTTCGGTTGCTATTGATCGAAAGGTTGGACGGGACGGCTGGGCGGTAGTAGGGGCCACTGCGAGGCATAGGGGGCTGTTGAGGAGGAACCACTAGTGTAGCTCGGCGAGGGTCATCCTGGGGCGGATGGTGAGGCGAAATTGGTCCGTTTTCGTAGTACGGACCCCGTCCATATGGATCATGCGGCGGCGGCGGGTTAAGTTGCACTGCCTCTTCCATGGGACGAAGAGCCTCCATCTGGCGTGCCATCTCTCCCTGTAGACCTATGACTTCACGATGCACAGGGTTCTCAGGTGGAACCATGGTCGACACGGCGCGGGCCATTTCTTGAGAAAATTGGAGCATCCGTAACATTGAATCAGTCAAGGCCTGCTGGCGCATCTGCATGAAATGCGAAATCTCTTCGCTACGCTGGAGGCGCATGTTGAGATCGCAAAGTGCATGGTCGATAACTCGTGGGTCAGTCATGTCAGGCATCGGCATGGGCTCTGACATGCCGGGCGGGGGTGGTAGTGGGTTTTTTTGGGTGCCTAATTCGCGGTGCACGAGAGCATGACGCGAAGCCCGACGCTTTATTTCACGGAGACCGACGAGATCGCCACGTTTGAAATTGCCACCGCCGTGCTTAAATTCCCAAAGCGCCGACTCGGGGTTCGATGTGTGAAATACGTCGCTAACTGCGAATAGTTAGATGGGCACATTATAGGAGAGCACAGTAGAGGCTGGAATATTATATATACCTTTGTGAAAACCATACATGTTGAGCTGGCGAACAAATGAAGAAATGTTTGTATGCTTGAAATATTGCCTGTGATGAGGCAAGGACTCTAGTTAGCGGGGTCCGCGTAGCAATCAATTTCAAAATGAGAGTTTATTTTATGCCAACATACGACAAAACTTTGGAAAAGTCAGCTGAGGGAGACATGACAAAACTGTCAGCGCTGGAGGACCAGGATATCAAATGCTGAATATTGTTGTCCTCAAGCATGCTACACAAACAAAGATAAAGGCCGATTAGCTTTCTATTTCAATGGGTCAAAAAGCGTTCATCGCCACTCACTTATACAGCTTGTGGATAAATGCCGTTTGAACAATCTTCGGTTGGTGGGCGGCAGCGCCGGCGTTCGGGGGTGCGGCCATGTTCGAGTTTGAGGGATTGGAAGAGCCAGAAGTTCCGTTGCCATTGGAGCTTGCGTTGTTATTACTGCTAGTAGTTCCATTGTTACTGTTGTTGTTGGTACTGCCATTGCTGGTATTGTTGGCAGAGGATTGGCTCTGGTTGTTGGTAGAAGAAACACCATCCATTGGAGAGACGCCATTTCGCACGTTATCATTTGGAGCTTCGTCGATTTTGAGAATAGGAGCTAGCGAGCCGTTGCGAGGCGTGGAACGAGTGGGAGAAGTGCTGATGTCCATGGGGTCTCCAGGGGGAGGAGCTGACATTCTGATGGTGGGTGTTGGGATGGGTACAACTCGCGACGAGTGGTCGTCGCGGCCTTCAGGTATAGCCATATTAAAACGATGGGGATTTTCGGTGACAGTGGCCATTAGAGCGAGAGAAAAAGGAAAAAAGAAAAAAAAAAAAGATAATAAAAAAAGAGCCAGGAGTCAAGAAACTAGCAGTTTGGGGGTGGTAGTGACTGTGGTGGTACACAAAGGAACAAGAGGTCAGTTATACAGCATAAGCAAAATTGAGAAGCTGGATAAAGGGCAGCATGGCGAAACAAAAAGACGCAAAGACGAAAAGGAGACGGAAACGCAGATAGAAGGCCGAAAAGAAGTCGAAAAAGAAGGAGTTAATGTAGAAGAGAAGAAGGATGAACGGACGAGGGGGCAGCGGCGGAAGACGAAGGGAGGGAAAGAAAATGAGAGTAAGAGACAAGACGAGAGACAAGAAGAGAGTTGAACTGGGATGATGGGTTGGGGGAAGTAGTGAGTAGCGCGAGTAGCGTAGCGCGAGTAGCAGAGCTGGCCAGCCTTGGGGTCTTGGAAGGACTTGGCTAAAAAAAGGAATATCCAGGCGCAAGGCTTCTTCCATGTAATAGTTGAGTGCAATGCAGCGAAGATTAACATTGATTGACTTGGCCTGCGCAGTGCAAGGTAAGGCAAGATGAGGCAAGGCAGAACAAAAAAAGAGCCAAAGCAAGCGAAGGCAGCAAGAGAAACAAGGACAGGGCAAGAACGATAATAATAATAGCAATGTTTTGTGCTGTGTATGTTTCTTTGTTTTTCCTTTGCAACGCGACCAAGCAGAGAGAACAAAGGCCGAAAGGAATAAGAAAAAGGAGTCAAGGGAGAAGCAAAACAAGAGCAAGATGGCACAGCAAGAATTTCAGAGGGGAGTGCAACGAATCTGAGCTAGAGGCAATTGAGGCAACTAGGACGCACGGGAAAGACATACCGAAAATCAAGGAGACAAATAGAAGATGGAGAGTAGGATGGAGACGGCCGAAGATAAAGATGATAGAACCGATAGTGGGCGCAGCCGATTAGCAATTGTAAATCTACTGTCTCCGAGAAGACAGTCAAGCAAAGCGAAGAGGGGGGGGGGGGGATGAGAAATAAAAGCGATGGTAAGACTCGATGCGGTGAGTGGAGGGAAGAGGCAGCGAGGCAGAGTGAGATAAAGACTGCTTGCTTGCTTGCTTGTATGTATGTATGTACGTATGTATGTGCCAATCAAGCAATAATGAATCGATCAGTGGTAGGAATTACGGGAGAAGAAGGCTATGATGTGGCCTATCAAAAACAGGATACAGCGATAGGCGGAGTCGTTTAAGAGCCAAGGAAGAAGGGAGCAGCGAGTTTGGCGACAGGATAGCGAGACGACAAGGCGAATAAAGAGAGATGGGGGGGGGGGGGGAGCGCGGCGTATAAAGAAAATAAAGAGTGACCAGGATGGTATGGAGGAGGAAAGAGCAAGAGCAAGGACGGGGATCCAAGGGGCAGTTGTTTTGAGGACGGTAGAAGCTCGGGAAGTGAAGATGGACAAAGAGGAGAGGAGAGGAGGCAAGATGACAGTAGTTAGTGGTGTGGTATTGTTGTAGCAAACTTGGAGCTGGTCGGCAAGTAGAAAGGGCGATCGGTAGTGTTTCGAAGCGCTAGACTGAACAGGTAGAGAAACCCTGTATGGTGAGCTAGCTAGCTGATTGATCTGATGGCTGACACTTTAAAGAGACGAAGGGTTAAGGTAAAAGCTACAGAGTTAGACTAAGAGGGAGGTAGGAAGAGACCACCACCGCAAGAGGAGAGAGGGGGGGGGAGGGACTTTTAGACTGCAAATGCCGTAACTGTAGGGGTTGTCCGTGGGGGGGGGGGGGAGATCATGAATGAATGATATGGCGAAGAAGGGGAATAATAAAGAGAGAGAAGAAAAGATTGGAAGATATAAAAGCCGAAAAAAGAAGAGAAAGAAATTAAGAAAGAAAAAGAAGATTTAATGCGAAATTTTGAAGATGCGATCGAGAGTGGAGAAAAAAAAAAGCGAAAAATAAGAGGGAAAGAAAAGAGGAAGAAGGCCGAAGCGAGGAGGGACAAAGTCAAATAGACCAAGTCAAGTCAAATAGACCAAGTCAAAAGTCAGACCAATAGCAGATGAGCGAATAGCAAGAGGGAAGGCAGCAGCATCAGACAGCCAGCTAAAAAAAAAAAGAAGGAGGCAAGAGAAAGAAGCAGAGAATCAAGAAGGCAAACAAGAACAACGGCAAAAATGTGGAAATGTTTAATTTGGCAGTTGCAAGTAAAGCCAAAAAGAAAAAAAAAAAAAAAAAGGTCGAAAGAAGCAAAAAGAAGAGGACAGAAAATGGTCAAACAGGAAGGTGCTATAAAAATATGAACAAAAAGAAGGGTGCGAGTGAAGACAGGTCTTGAAACTTCGTAATTGCCGTTTCGTTAGGTTTAACTACTTGCCGACTTCAAGCTCAATATTGAAGATAAAGGATAAGGAAAAAATCGCCGGCGCAGAAATAGGAAGGGGCTTACAGAAACTGCTGCAAGAACATCCAGGAGGGAAGAGAAACAGAAGCAGAAGCAGAAGCAGAAAGAAGCAGAAGCAGAAGTCGAAGCAAGCACCAGCCAGCCCAAGACAAACAAACAAGACGGTCTAACAATATAAGAGGCAACTTATTATTCCCAGCATTTTAAGGGACAAGCTAAGCTACTTACATACTTAAACTATACATAAATTCTCCATTTACAGCACCAGCCGCAGAGGCCTTTCCTTCCTTCTCCCTTATCCTGCTGCCCTTTCTCCTCCCTACTTGTTCTTCCTCCTCCCCCAATCCCACAAATCCATTTCTTCCATCCTTCCTTGCTCCTTCCAGGCCCCGTTCTTTCTCTTTTCTTTCAATCCAGCCAAATGCCAATGATACACACCAATGTACAGATCAAATGCACATGCACTACATACACAAGGCACGCTGTACCTTGGCCGTCTTCCTTGATGGGATGGAAGCTCTTGCATCAACTCCGACCCGCAGAAAAAAAGAAAGAAAGATGAAAAAAAGGAAGAAAAAAAAGTGCGGGACTTGGAGTTTCCGTGGAGAGGAACTGGGTTGCTTTCTTGTGTGGTTTTGTTTCCTATGGCTTGCACTGACCACGGTAGCTTTTCTTTTCTCTAGAACCGAAGAAAGAGTCGCAATCCCGATAAAATGCAACAAATGTCAGATATCGACTCAATTTGACTACATCAAGAGTCGGGCTGAGAACTAAAGAACAAGACAAGGGAAAAACACAAATTCTGATCCCTGAGCCCGGTCTATCCATGATCTTGGCCTTGACTCTTGCTATGGATCAGGGCCCGGCCTACAAAAACACTGGGGAATGGATATTATAATACCCTGTAGCCCACCTATCAAAAAGCCCAGCCCGTGGAGCACTCAGCCCATGCCATGTGCCTTGTCTCCTAGTCTCCCTCCGTTGTCTTTTTGTCTTTTTTCATCCTCGGCCTACCTGTGGTGGTGGTGGTGGTGTTATACTGACATGTTTGACTACCACCATGCATCTTGAAGATCTTGTTCCCGTCTTCTTTTTTTCTTTTTTTCTTTCTCTTTTGCTCAAAATGTCTTGCTTTCGTGTTTCTCTCCCACACCATTTCTCTACTTTCTCTCTCTTTGAAACGTATTGCTTCCCTTGAGCCCCGTCTTCGTTCTCTCTCTCTCTCTCTCTCTCGCGCGCAAATTCCCTACCTAGCCCTAGCCTTTACGCCAGCCGAGACAGCGAATCTTCGGCTTGATCTTTTTATCCAATACCCTTTCGTGTCTTCTTTCTTACGTCGAGGGAGGAGATCAACAAGGGATAATCTCAGTACAATAAAATTAAATAAAATAGTACACAATAAGAGGCTGCGGTCAATCTTTGGCTCTCATTGTCGCAGCTTTGCTATAGGACCAGTCAGCTAGCCAGCCAAGTATTACCCTTGGTGTGAAGGTACATGTATATATGTACCTTTCATTTAGCCGTGCGCTCCTACTTCCACGAGTGGTGAGAGAACAAAGCATAGAAGGAAGGAACTGTGAAATTTGATGCGTAAGGGAAGGAAGGGAAAAAAAGAAGAAAGAACGAGTAAGGCAGGAGGAAGAAGAGTAAGGCAGGAGGAAGAAAGGAAGGGGAGGAAGGCAAGGGAATGGAAGGGAGAGAGAAAAAAAGGGTGGGTTTGCGCTGTGTGCTGTGTGCTGTGTTTGTGGCTGTTGCAACAGAAATAACAGGACAGGAAGGAACGAGCGACAGAAGGGCAAAGAAGCGAGGCAAAGGCAATGGTAAGTAAGAACAAGCTGGAGAAAGACGGGGGGGGGGGAGGGGGCAGAAGAGGAGAAAAACTAAGGACCCAAGAAAGATTATGTCCTTCCCCCCCCCCCAGATCGTGCACAGTCCACATTCAAAAACTGGCATCTTGCCAAGTTCCTTGCCTGGTCTGGCCTGACCTGGCCTATCCAGGCAGTTGCCTACAATTATCGTTGTACTTGTACCTGTATCCATACGTGCAGTCCAGTCAACATGATGCAGCACATTTTACGCGTACACATGTATCCACACGCACTTTCATATATGACCGGATTTTTTGCATGTACAGTACATGTTTATGCAGATGCAGGTCTGTCTGTCCTCAGCTCTGGCAGACAGGTCATGTTTCTCTCTTGTCTCTTCCTAATATGGGCTACAGGGCCATGTACCCAGTACCTGGCCCCACAGTTTTCAAGCCTGTGTATTTCGAGGTACTCTGTACATGCCTTCATTTCTTGCTGTCTAGTTTTAGCAGAGGCAGCTGGAGCTGGATATGAGAAACAAGACAAGAGAACAAAAAGACTTGGTGCCGTCTCCTTTTCTCTGTCTCTTGCCACTAGGCCCTGCCGCTGGTCTTGGTCTGGCTTGGCCTAGTCTCCCTAAGAAGAATACCAGAGGGTCCGGAATGGAGAGTCAAGGTGTTTTAATTCTCTTATCCCTCTCCTGTTTTAACTCTGACCTTGACTTGGATGCTGACTCGAAGCCGCAGCAGAGCTTTGGCTTTTTCTTGTTATTTTATTATTATTTTTATTTCTTTTTTTGGTTGGCGGTTGCCGGCCGGCGACAAGACAAGGTCCGTGCATATTGTGCATCTGTCTTTGTTTTGAGCTGCATTTTTGAGGGGTAATTTCCATGTATTATTCCTCGATTTTTTGAGGCTATTGGTGATTTATTTTTATTCACGATCTTTCTTCCTTGTCTGCCGCGTGCTGATTCCAAGGTCAATCGTTCGAACCGCGCTCAAACACGGTTATTATAATAAAATAATAAATACCCCCCCCCCTCCTCCAACAATGCAGGGCCATCTCCCCTCCTCCTGTTCCCATTATTGCCGCTGTTATCTTTGCCTCTTCTTCTCCGCCCCCTTACGAACAACCCCAGTACAAAAGATCATATATCTGTCCAGTCCGTTTATCAATTAAGGGCCAGGCCTAGGCCAGAAGCTGGTCTGGGCATTGGTTAGTCAAGACCTCTGGCTCTAGTTTCTGCCCGAGAGAAGATCTTTTGGTTGTATTTATACTTTCTTGCAGGTGTTATTTTTAAACTTGTCTTCTCCTCGGTCTTCGTGCTCCTCTCTAATCTCCTTGTTCTCCCAACCGGCCCGTCTATCAACATCTGCAGCAAACTACGTACTTCCTCAGCTGGACTACAATGACGTCTTTTTGCTTTGATTCCCTGCTTAGTACTGGCCAGTTCTTGTTTCCGTCCTTGTCCTGTTGTGCTTGTCACTTGGCCTTGCGGCAGGGCCGTAATATCGAGTCTAGCAGCCCAGATTCTCAGCTAGCTTCAAGCCTCGATTTGCTGTTTTGCCTCGCTAAATCCTAGACGGGTCTAGACTTGCCGATACGAACTTTTTGCCCTTTTGCCTTTTCATTCATTTTTGTACTGGCGTGTAGTGTAGTCTTATGTTCTGATCTTGACTTGTGTTGGGTCTGTCTTACCCATCTCTACCTGTTTGTGTCCCTGTCCAGTCACTATAAGGGCTCTGCAGAAGCTATGGCCTGTTAACCTCTCACAGAGCCTGGACGCCCCCATAAAGCTTAGCTCTAGCGTTGGGACAGCCGCCTAGAGTCATGGAAGGCAGCCCCGCTAAGGCCCTGCTAAAACAGCACTAATGCCTGCTAATTCCCGCTACAGCCCACTAAATCTTGGAGTGACGGGCACTCCCCTCTCTAATTATTCCATTCCTAGTCGCTTTGTGCTATTGTCGTCTCGTACCTGTACTTCAACCCGCTGCTGCACTGCACTGCACTGCAACTCAAAGCAACAGACTGGTACTTCACCTGGGGCAATATGCAATACAATGCAGGGTCCTCTCGCTTATACTTACTTACAGTCTAGTTTTCATCTACTATATAAGATGGCCAAATATCAGTGAGCCGGCGGGCGGCACGTGACCTTTGACTACCGGCGTTCCCTCCTCGACTACTTCTTCCCGCTCCAGGGCAGCAAGTACAAGTTCCCTTTACTCACAGGCAATGTTGCAGAACCAGCTCTCCATTCTTTCTGGTATGTTTGGGCAAGCGTATACATTCAAGACCCTGCTACACATACATTGCATATACAGTACATACAATTAAACATGTACGGTACATACAGGACAGGACAGGACACAGGACAAGACACAGGACAGGATAGGACACATACATACATACATACATACACACACACATACACACAAACACATACACACACACACATACACACACACACACATACACACACACACATACACACACACACATACACACACATACACACACACCCCCATAACATTCTCCGTGCAGGTGCATGCATGCATACATGTACCTGTATACACACACCAACAAGTACTTACATGTCACAGCCCGTCTGCTCGTCTGCTTGCCCGCTCGCCTGCAAAGCTGTTCACATAAACTCGCAGTGCCCTCCTGTACGTTGTAATATTCTGCTGGTCTCCGCCTGTTCGCCTGCAGCCATCCCGTTTGCATTACATCCCATGTTGAATATAATTATGTATGCCGCCACCTTATCGCACCCCACGCCTAGGTTTTAGCTCAGCTCCAGTCTTGCTTGGATGTAACCAGCTCTCAAGATACCGAGTCCAAAGAGGTGGTCATTTAACTTCGTATTATACCGAACCCCATCAGCATGGAAGAGCGTGTCCATGTAGCTCGTTGGTTTTTCACTACTGTACCCTAGCACATTCTAATCTATGCAGCACTATGCCTATGCCTCTATTCCCTTATGTCACCCCTACTCATCTTCATCCATTGCTGCTTCTCTTTTCTCCGCAACCTCGCGAATCTTTTCACCCAGAAGCCCACGCTCATATCTATCTGCAATTTTCACTGCAGCTTGCAGCATGCGTCCCGTATGATCCTGGAACAGCTGCACCAGTTCTAGTGCTTTCATGCCACGCTCCTCGCCCTCACGACATTCAATGGCCAGTAGTTGCAACAGCGTCTTGTCAACTTCTGTCTGTGTACGTGCTAGCTGTGACCGCAAGGCATGGCGTCCAGCTGCCGAACCTGTTTCTGTCGACACGACATCATGCAGTTGTGCTGCCTGGATGTTCTGTAGCAAAAACGCCTGTTCGAGCTTGCGCGTCTCTGACGTGCCAACGGCATCGTCCTCATTGTCCTCGCCATCGTCCGAGTTTGCAGCCAAATCATTGTCAATGCCATTGCTATTTCCCGCCTTGTCCTTCTTCTTCTTGCGCACATCAGCCACCGAGTGTAGCGGAACTGAAAACTCAAAGTCTGACAAGAGTGGCCGCGGGAAGTATGGGTATCGGTCGCCTCCCTTGAGAATAATGCAGTGAAACCTCTCATTGGCCACGGCAATAGGGAAGTATGTTTCGTTCTTGCGACCCGATGCCAATCTTGCAAGTAGGTTAGTGTCAAGGAGGGGCACCCAGTATGCACGTCCAGGCTTACGCCAGTGAATAAGCGTTAGTAGCACACCCGTAGAGTCGTAGATGCATGGATTCTGCCGACATGTTAGTATCCGTAGTTCAAGGCGGGAAGACAAAAAGGGCGTGTAGTTACTTACGCCATCATCTGAGAAAAAGATACTTCGTAGCGAAGCTCCGCTAGGCAGTGCCACAATATCCTCATTTTGGCAGACTTCGTCGCGTTTAATATTCTCAATGCTATACAGCAGTCGCGCCTGGCCATCAGCCCCCACAGGTCCGTTTCCAACTGTCATGACGTAGTCCTTCCAACTGGCACATGTGACCGCTGGCATGCTCTTTGGTCTATACACGCGGAATGGCAAGCCAAATAGTGTAAAAATACGGACATATCCACCCGTAGTAACCACCGATACGAACGCGTCACTTAAAGACATTGCCACCACATCCTCCCCCTTGGGCAACTCAGTACGCCAATCGTTGCGTTGTGTCCACGTTTCGTGAGGACGATAGAAGAGTGTGGCCGGGGTCTCGGACTTGGCTGGACAGGAAAACAAGGTGCCATTCGCCGTCAGACAGGCCTTGTCGTATAGGAAAGTATCGGTGAAGTGAAAATCGCGCTGGAAATCGCGGTCGTAGAACTCCACGGTTACTGTGTTGTGCGAGTCCTGGTCAACCGTCCACACAGCGCCAACTAGGTTAAGGCACAGGTACTTGCGATTGCCCCGCCAAGGCGTAGCACCTGGCTGAAAGGGTTCGTGGAAGTTAGGCTGCATTAACGTGCGGCGTTTCGTCGGTGGATACTCTCCGGAGCCGAGAAGCTCGCCATCAGCGCGCCGCTTACGGCCGGTTGTGTAGCCGGCACCGTCGTCGTCCACCACAAAATCGTCCATGTCGCTCCCATCGCCGAGATCGAATTCATCGCCGCCATGATCAGCTTGGAAGTGCCGCGGTCGCGCCGCAAGGGCTACACTAGCTGTGTTGGTGGGATCGATGACATTGCTAATCGACTTTTGCAGTGGCAGCTTCAGCAGCGCATCATACTGGTCATTGACGAGGTCGGGGTAAATGTAAACCTCGCCTTCAGTGGTTGTAAAGGATAACAGGTTTTTGACTGGATGCCAGCTCAGGTGCATGACATTGGCAAAGTCGAATTTCTGAAAGATAGATTGCGATGCAGCATCCCAGAGTAGCAATTTTCCATCTTGGCCCGCACTCGCCAAAATCGATCCATTGGGCGACCACGCAATGGCTGTGATCATGCCAGAATGGCCGTTTTCGAATGTCGCATGCTTCTGCCAGTCATCCTTGGAAATCATGTAAATATCGCGTGTCGGCGATGGCACTGCAAATGCCCGCCCATCAGGGTGCCAGGCCACCTGTGAGGACCCCGAAGACTCGCCATCGATAGACCCAATCATACCGTCCAGCTTCTTCAACAGCTCGGGCTGCTCACTGGTTAGCGAATACATGTACACAATGCCATCCTGGCAGGACACGGCAGCCAATGTCCCGCGAGGATCTAAAGACACATGTTTGGCAGGCCGGTTATGTTCACGCAGTATTCGAGTTTTAGAGTGGTCTTCGGTATGCACCAACTTAACTGTCAGCTCATCACTAGCCACAGCGCACCACTTCTGATCTGCCGACAGTGCCACATCCCGCACGGGCATAGTCACTCGGACCAGATATTCTTTGAACGCCGGTGGGTCGATGGTGTATATGCTGACCACACCGTCCTCGTCGCCAACGTAGAAGTACTCGTCACCTGCAGCCACGGCCAGATTTGCCTGCGGGCACTCATCAATATTTGTTGGTTCACCATCGAATCCGGTCTTGTAGAGTCGGAGCGTTGGGTTCACGCCGGCCGTGATCAGCCGGTTTCCGTCTCGGGTGTAGTCGCATCGGGTCGTGCCTTTGGTGTAAGCCGGGCGAGCCCTGGGCCGCGAAGCACCGGACATGTTACGGTCAAAGTTCATAGCGGGGAGATTATATATAAGCCCAAGGTTGAAGGGGTCTGTGAATAAAATAAGGAGGTATAAAAGAATTAATAGCCTCGAGGAGTTAGGGCAGGCCGAAGCTAGTGGTCATGTGTTGCTAGAGGCAAGACTTTTTGATTTGAATATATTTTACGTCTACTGGCCAGCGGCAAGGCCAAGATGAACAACAAGCCCCATAAACATGACAGTACCCTTGAAATTTGGCGCGTCAACGCGTCGTCGCGCTGCCGCTCCCCAATTAAACCAAAGTGGGCGGCTTACAAGTATAGGTTCGATTCCTATCAGTGGTGCTCATCGCTTGCTTTTCTTTTTGCGACCCTAGATATAACCCTAAGGTCGACCCATCCCAGTACCTTAGGGTATCTAAATTGATATGCCGAAGCATCTGCTCCAAGTCTAAATGAATAGCCGGTCATAGGATCCGGCTGCATATTATGTAGTAGCGCTGATAGGAACGGGAAAATAGAAACCCCATGGAACCGAGTATATTGCCGAGTATAAGCATTCCTTTATATAAGAGCAATACCCAGGCTTGGCCAAGGCTATCTCATAGCCACAGCATTGCCATCCCATAACTCAGTAAATATTGATCGAGGCTCTCATGCACACACACACACACACACATACGCACATCTACGTTCTTAAGTCCACTACTCGCTCTAGAAAGCAGCCTCTCTTTTGCCTTTCGCCTTTCACCTTTCACCAACCATGGCTCCCGGTCTTTTGTTCGTTTACATGGCACCCAAGCCAACGCTTCCAATAGCCCAGTTTCACGAATGGTATAATAACGAGCACGGCCCGACTCGGCTGCGCCTCCCGGCCATATTTACTAATGGTCTACGCTATGTGGGCAATGATGGGCTTGACCCGCCGTTTCTGGCAATCTACGATGTGACATCCATGCACTGGATGCGCGAGCCTGTGTACACAAATCTGCGGGCCAATCGATCCCCTCGTGAGGCTGCCACCATTAGCCAGGTTGCTGTCGACCGGCGATTTTATGACCTCGTAGCAACACATGCAAGGCAAGGCTTCGCCCCTGCAGAACAGCTGCCTAGTGGCGGGGCATTGGGCCGGATTTTGGTAGTTGAGGAGGTCGAGGTGGGAGGTGGCACTAATGATGCTGCGGTCAATAACTATATCCATGCGTTTTCTGACGTGCGGGGCCCACTGCTGGCCAAGGATGTGGGCTGGCTGAGGTCACGGCTTTTCCGTACCTCCACGGTGCAAGACGACGGTGATTCAGCTCAAGACAACAGATTTGCAGTTCTGCACGAGTATGAGAGCACCAATTTCAAGCCACCGGTTGAGGCGGCCAAGGAAAATGGGGTCGTGGCTGCCTCGGTGCGGACCATGAAACTTTTCTATGTATTTGGGCCTGCGCCGCGTGACCTGGACCATTTGGCGGCTCTCCCTTCTGATTCGCCCGAGTTTGTGTCAGCAGATGGAAAGAGCCTTGTCACTGTGCCCGGTCCCTCTGGTAATCTGCAATCCACCGTCATTGCGCCCGACGGCCTAGTGATTCCGTTCCAGCTGGAGGGCAATCCTAGTCCAGATGCGCCAACTGTGGCATTTTGCAACTCACTGTTGACCTCATTTCATATGTGGGACGACTTTGTTGAGATCCTCAAGAAGGAGCGCCCTGATCTGCGTATTTTGAGATACAACCACCGCGGGCGAGGAGAGCTGCCTGCAGAAGTACCCGTCAGCGCTGATCAGTTGGCTGACGATCTAACCAGTGTGCTTGATGCCCTGCGCATCGAAAAGCTGCACCTTCTAATTGGCGTGTCCCTTGGCGGTGTAACAACGCTCAACTTCGCCATCCGGCACCCGCGGAGACTAACCAAGTACATTGCCTGTGACTTCAATGTCTGTGGCAGTGCATCCAACACTGCAGCCTGGAAAGAACGCACAGCCATTGCTGAGGCAGACGGCGGCAATGGAATCCGGCACGAGCTGGCCCCAGCAACAGTTCAGCGCTGGTTCCACCCTGTGTCAATGGAGAAGACAGCCGTCGTCAACAAGATGACACAGATGGTTGGCCAGAACAATTTGGCTGGTTTCCGTTACGGATGCCAGGCACTTTGGGAATATGACCTGAAGCCCAGAATGGGTTCTTGCAAGGTGCCCGCCTTGTTTGTCGCCGGAGACGGCGATGCGGGAGGCAAGTTCTTGACCATAATGAAGGCGTATGAAAAGCAGGTGGGCTATGACAAGGCCGAATTCCGGTCAGTTGCCAACACTGGCCACTTGCCAATGACTGAAGATGCCCTGGCGTTCTGGGAGGTGGTCAAAGACTTTGTCTGACGATGGCAATAGCTACTGGGAGGAGGGAGCTATACATAGTAAAGAATTCGCACCACCGCATAACTACATGACCCTCACAAAGGCCGTGAAATGGAAGAGAAGTAAGTCCAACGACTGCCGTGCAATCTTTTTTAGCGGCCTAGAATAAAAAGTACGCGCAGACACGACTAGTCACGTGAGAATATCAAATAAGCACTCAAAAATTAGCAAGGCAGAAACGGAAATCTATCATCATCTTTAGCTTCGTATCAACATCAATTTATGCGTCGTTTTTGGCGCACGTGATCCTCGTCACCACCAATGTCCTCCGAATGGTCTTCCAATGCCACTTTTGGACTTTTCTTCAACGCACCGGCCTGTTTGCGCCGACTTTTGGCTTCTCTAGCCGATCCCAGGGCTGAGCTACTCCACTCCTCCAACGCCGTGGGGTTTTGCTTAGCACCCATGGCGCTGCCAGCCAAGATAGCCCGACACACGTGGAAGCGGGCAATTTCCCGCACGTGCACCTGGCGCCCCTCTCGCTGGGCCGAATAAAACTTTTCATCCAGTACATCAAGCACGCTACGGCCGAAGCCGTCTCGCACGTGAACGTTGGCCCCAGCCTCGACAAGGGCACGCATGGCCAGCTTGTTGCCACGCCGCACGGCAACATGAAGAGCTGTTTCACCCTTGCGGTTGCGGGCATGGATGGCAGCGCCACCATCGACAAGCAACTTGATGAGAGCACGGGGGCTGGACCGGTCGGCAGACGATTCGAGACTATTGGCAACAAAGGCCATTAGTGGCGTGTTCCCACGGTGGTCGTAGGCATTGACGTCGACGCCAAGACTAAGCAGGTTGCGGGTAGTCTCGATGCGTTGCTTCATCCGCTCTTTGCTTGTGTCTTCTAACTCAAGCTCTTCCTCCACAGGGGACTTGGGCTTGATGATTGGCGGTGCTGCGGCCGCTGAATTGGGCGGGATCCATACTGTGGGTTGTGGCGAGCTACCAGCGGCTATAGGCGCTGTGGTAATACTCACGTTCGATCGGCTGTGTTTGCGTTTGCGTGGCATGCTGCCTGCAGCAATTTCAGCCTGTTCGCTACGCATGGTCTGCACGCTGGTAATGGCCGCCCCAAGACAGTGCAGTGCATTCCGCCCACGCTCGTCCTGGGCCTTTGGGTCGACGAAAGCCTTGGAAATGACAGAAAGAAGTCGTGTGTGTGTTGCAACGTAGTCTTCGCTGCGTCGGTGGGCGTGGGCAAAAAAGTCTTCGTCGCTCAGAGTCTTTAGTGAAGAGTCTATGTCAGTGCCGCCATCGCCGTTTACCCCACGGTCAATGCCGTTGACGCTGCAAGAAGCCACTGGCTTAAACTCGCCGCTCAAAGCCATGTCGAGCTTGGGGAACATATCCATGACTTGCGGCATTAGCGATGTGCGCTTATGGCCTGCCTTTGGGTGCCAGCCAAAGGCATCGGGGGAAAGCTCCACGTTGAACCGGAGCATAATCCGGCTCAAAGCTTGGCCCATCTCAACATTTTGCCTGGCATGTTCAGCCAACAAGTGTATAAACGTCCTGCCGTAGTGATCGCGCGCATAAAACAGGCGCGTGTCGCTGGTTAATGGCTCTAGTAGAACTTCGAGGGCAGCCACGTCATTAAGCCAAGTAGGACTAAGTAGATGCAGGAAGCTCTGGCCCATGCTGTTCATATGGCTGACGAGCTCTTGGTGCGAAATCACTGCTTGCAGCAACATATGGTGCTGGGTATCTCCTAAAGCAAGCATATGCAAGGCTGTGTTTCCAAAGCAGTCGATCAAGCCGGAAAAGCGGCCCACATCGCCGCTCTGTACGAGACTTGCAAAGGGTGTTTGGCCTTGTGCTGGGTCGATAGCCTGCACCCAGACCGAGGTCTGCAAAGCAGGCAATAAGTGGCATGGGCACTGGTTACGTTTATGGCCTAGGGTCTTTGCCCCCTGGCACTGCGACTTTGAAGTCGAAAGGTCCAGACTATTGGGATTCATAGGACGCAGCAGATCCCACGGCACAGGGGGTGGTGCATCCAAATCCTCAGGCGAGTCTGGGTCGTGAGCCCAGCTGTCCCGGTATTGCGTGTCGGCCTCTAGTGGCGACTCGAGCTTGGGTCGGTGGTGAACATTAGAGCTCAGTGTAAAGGTGATGCGAGTGATGAGGATATACAGGTACTTCATGAACACGCGGCCCAGCGGATCTTTGCGCACCTGATCGGGCACAGATTCGCTGATTTGCGAAATACCGTTTTCCACAGACCTGGTTGTCATGATAGACAGCTCAGTATTGGAGCGCTGCGACAGCCCAAACTCGCACTCGAACTGCGTGTTAAGCAAGGGCTTGCCGTCTTTGGAAGGCTCTCCTTGAATATTTTCAGTAGTGCGCTTGTCTTCGTTGTCGTCATCGTCATCATTCACCTCTTGCACACTGGTGGTGGCATCTGACTTGTTATCCTTGTTTTTGACTTTCAGTGGAAGGGAATGGCCGGCCTCTCGCACACGGCTCAGAAAGAGTGGCGAAAGGACCAGAGACTTGAGACGACTCAAGGCGTCGGCCACGTCGTTAGCTCGGGCCCAGCGTAATTCTTTACCAGCAGTAGAGCTGATCTTTTTATGTGCAGATTCTTCTCTATGGCGGGCGAGCTGTTAGCTAGTGAAGTTGGTGTTGTCTGCAAAGGCGGAAGCAAAAGCGGAAAGAAGAGAGTGAGAAAACCAACTTACTTGGGCACATCGCTGGGGTCCCGTGCAAAGGCCTCCACAACCTTAAGCACGGCAAACAAACTAAGATGCGTATTCATATACGCCATGATCAGCGTCCACATTGACAAGACTGTCCATTTTGGCGGCCGACCGCTAGGGGTGGACGGGGACGGGGACGGAGAAAGGGCCGGATCAAAAGAAGTGGAGTCTGGGATAGTCAAGTGGGTTGAGGAAGAGACACCGGTAGGAGCGGATTTAGGGAGCGGCATCCTTGAGATGGGCGGCTATTGTCTCCCGCTGCTCTTTTTTTTTTTCTTGAATTTATTTTGTCTCGATTACAGCTTGTTTTAGGCGTGGGTTGGAGCAGTGGAGTGGTAGTAGGAAGAGGATGAGCCAGGAGCGGAGGCAAATGGAAGGGAAATGGAACACGAAAGGGACAAATAGAAAGATGCAGGGTAGAAACAGATGCAAAATCTAGAGCTGGTGTTGGAAGAGAGCTGGGTTTTTGGTGTGCTATGACAAAACCAGGCCCAGATGTACGCCACAAAGAGTGTTGGGGAAGAACAAGGCGGAGAGGCAAAGAACCTGCTGTGACAGGCTAGGGGATTGGGTGAGTGGTTGATGAGGGATGAATTGATGGACGGGACAGCTGGTGAAAGAAACCGGTTGTGTATGTCTGAGTCTATGTCAGCTCTCTTCTGGGTGTGCAGGGCAGAAGACGGGCGTTACGTATTGCCAAGGCAGTAAATGATGGTATAAGTCACAGTCAGCAGGCCAGCCCGATATGTAGTTGTCATGGGGTACAGTGGGTGTATAATGCACGGAGTGTAGTATGTAGTATGTAGTGTAAAATGGGCAGTAGGTGATGTATAGCTAGTTGTATGATGCAGGCGAGGTTCATGTATATCTTGGCCAACGCCAAAGCTGCAAAGGGAGTCAGTCAGTCAGTCGATGGGTTAGGTGACCCGATAGGGCAGTCCAGACAAGCAAGCAAGAAATCAAGCAAGCAAAACAGGACAACGTAGTAGCGTATCAGCGTGGCACTCTTCTAGACTAGGCAGCAGGTTGAGTGGCGAAACCGGGCAAGATATAAAAGAAGGGGACAGAAATGGAATAAACAGAAGAAAGGACAGGAGAGAGAAGGAAAAAAAAACAAAGGACCCAAGCCAGGAATAAAAGAGCCCAAGGCCAAGAACAAAAACGGGCGGCTAATAAGGAAGACAAGGCTCGCAAGGAGGGGTGGTAAAGCCTAAGGGTGTGAATGAGAAGACCAGAAGGCACAGTAAAAAGAAAGAGACAACAGATGAGGGGGATGGGGGGGGGGGGGGGGGGGGGGGGGAGGAAGAAGTACAAGTACAAGAAGAAGCTAAGGAATGCAGCAAGAAGAAGGAAAGAAGTAGAGACAGTGGCAGAAAAGGAGACGGAGACGAAGAGGAAGCCTCGTGGTGTGGTCAGGAAGAGACGGGTGAGATGAAGACGACGGCAAAGGGAATCACCGGAGGAAGAAACAACGCACAGGGAAACGGCAAACGACGATGGACAACACAGCAAGGCACAGCAAGAGCTAGAGCTAGAGCTAGAGCAGAGCTAACATGAAGCATGAATGCACATACACCATTAACATAAAAGGCACGGCAGGTATATTAGAAGATATTAGGAAGGAGAGAAGAGAAGGAAGACGGAGAGTAGGAAGAAGAGCTGACTGACAAGCTTGCACACGGCACAGCCAGGAACAACATACAAAACAAGACATGTATAGAGAAAGAAAAAGATTGTGCAAAATAATAGGTAGACAATGAAGTCGAGTCAAAGTTTTGGGACCCCTCGTGTCCCAGCTTTGTGGGTGGGTGTTTCTTTCATGTTCTTTTTTTTCTAATTTTTATTCGTGTTTGCCAGAGCCCACCCTACAGGCACCCATATTTCTGTTTCCTTTCCTGCTGCTATGTCTTCGCCCCTACCATTCTCAATCTGCCGCTGACCGATCCCGAAAGAAGTCACAGTCACAAAGCGAGACAAGATCAAAGAAATATAGAGGGAGGCCAGGAAAGGGGAGGGAGAGAAGAGAAGAAAGAGGGAATAAAAAGGCAGTTACTTGCCGAAGAAAGAGACAAGCAGGCACGGATCGGCGTTCTTTCTGTCTTTTGCCTCAGCTTTCCTCTGATTTTTATTCGTTCCTTCCTAGCAGAATTCTTCTGGTTGTTCTTTTGGTTTTCTTCAAGTTCAAGGAGGGAAACTGCAATGAGATTTTATCGCGTTCACCTTGCCGGAGACAGCAAATAGGATGATAAGTATGAACGAAAAAAAAGGCAACTGCAGGAATAATTGCCGAATCAAGAAACCCTACTACGTTTATTGGCCTAACCCTTCTTTAACATCTACGCTCTCACACTGTCTTGGCGGCACTGCTCCTTTAACATGCTACCCAGTGCAATATTGGCTAGTGTATCCACTCTATGCGAAAGCTTAACTCTTTTCTCTCACGCTCTTTTTTTTTTCTTGGCTGAGTGAGGCAGTGCTGAGCCGCTGGATTCTTGCTTTGGGAGGGGAGGGAGGGGTGCAAGAAAGGCCGGCGTGAGAAAATTCCATGGTCCAGGCTTCATTGATCTCTGGGCCTTGGTGAAAGAGGGGGACATGATGATAGGGAGCAGGAAAAACACAAGAACCACGTAGAAGACGGACCAATAGTGAAAGGCTCGACTCAATTCTGAGGTTTTTATGGCTTCGTTTCGATTGTTGGGGGTAGAGGGTGAGAGGAGAAAGGGGAAGTCTAATCCAGGCTGTCGGCAATACCAGCAACAGCAAGACCGCATCGTGCGGTCTATCGCTATTATTTTGCCGAGTATTGTCTCGAACATGACAAAAGAGGCAGCCCATCATAATCATGCCTCCTTGTTCATTGTTGCGTCTCTTTTTTTGCTTATTCCTTGTCCGTCTGTGTAAGTCCCTCTTTGCTATTGGAATGACGCAGGGAATGCAGGGGTGGTCGGGGGGGCCAAAGGCCAAGGATTATGGCTAGGTCAAGGCCATACGGGACAAGAACAAGACAGGCAGGTCAGGTCAGGTCAGGTCAGGACAGCAAAGCAGGCTGTGTAAATGTCTTCTACCATGCCTATTTTCTCATCCCGACTTTTTTATTTTATTTCTTTTTTTCCCCCTTCGTGTTGAGGTGGGGGAGTCTGAGAGCTGAGAAGCAGCCTGTTACTCAAGCGCCTGTCCTTTTCTCTCGGTTCTTCATTACTGCAATAGCGGAGTGAATAGGAGAAGACATGGCAAGACAGATCAGATCTACAAAGAAAACATGAAAGAACAGTAAAGAAGGGGCAGAGAGCTGGAATATCAACATATTGTTAATTCCAAATATCCTGATTGTCGCCCAGACATGGAAAAAGCCAAAACACAGCCAAGCAATTTCCCAAGACCTGTCCCTTCTCGCCTCTTACTACTACTGCCTGTCTGCTGCCTGATTGTGCCTGTCTTCTTTGTCTTCAGTGGCTTGGCTCTGTTTTCATTACAGCCTAGCTAAGGCGAGGGCCAAGACCAGGTCAGCTTGGTAATTTACCCAACATTCAACACACCCCTCAGTCCTCCCCCTCATGCCGACCCTTCCTCCTGCATATCTAATCGCACGTCTGCATGTTGTTAAATCTGGTTGCCTTTTTTTTTCTTTGCCTCGGCTTCCTGGCCATTGTTTTCCTCGCACTCCGTCACCCGTTCCCAGTATCTAATCTTCCGATGTTCCGCACCATGTTAATATGTAACTATTTTATTTTTTGTTTTAGCTTGGACCGTCTTAGCCATTTCCCAGCAACGACCCATGTTGTTCTCCCATCGCATATTTTCTTTTACTTTCCCCCGCTTGTCCCAAGAAGTTACCTCAGAATTACAACAACAAACTTCCTGTCTTACCTTGCTTCCACTCCTCAAGAAAGGCCAGGCTGCATTCAATGAATCGTACATTATATAATGCTTGTTGGTTGACCCTTCCTAATAATCTGAAGTAACACAAGGGTCAACCCCCCCGGCCCGTGTAACATTAATATCACAACTTACCTTCAACCTATCAATCTATCAACCCCAACTGGTGCTTGCCTCTTTGGCTACCTGTCTCCCGTTCTATTCTCTCGCATTGCATATAGATTCTGTGCATTTTTGACGTGATTCTTAGCATGGCACAACACACCATTACTACCATAATCGACGCACACTTGCGTAACAATCCACAGAACAGCAGCAGCAGCAACAGCAGCAGCAGCAGCAGCAGCACAAAACCCGGCTTATAGTATGCACTCTGCCCTCCACACACTTCTTTTCCAGCACTGTTCTCGCCGCGTTCTCTATATATTCGTCCGGCAAACGGCACCTCCCCAGTGCAATTGGCAAAGCTGCACCCGGGCGATGTCCTTTTTCTTTCGGATGTGACTTGGCGCATGTCCCTGGGTTCTTGCCATCCTTCATCGATTTGATCACCTGGCGTATGCATACACAGCAGCAAAACACAAACTCCGCCCTCTTACAGGGCCACACGCACATGAGGTTACCTCGCCTCACCTAGCTTTTACCCCCACCCGATCTCGGCGAGGCCTCCGCTTCCACTACCGATGCAGTGCGAGGACGCATCGAAAACGGCACAAGACATTGAAATAAATAGAACAAGAAACGATGAAAAGTGATAGGATAACCATGTTCTACGTGAAATAGGAATTCTGGGCATACATTGTACATTCCCGTCGTCAAGCGATAATATAAAAAAGAAAGCAAAAGTTTTGCCACATGTCTTCATCCAATGAAAAAGGCAACACGACGTAACGTAGATGTGTGGGGAAGAAGTAAAATAAACAGTAACAAAACAAGTAGATCAACGCCAGGTTCGCCAGTCCCCAGTTGGTCTCGAGATCCAACATAGATGCTATACAAATCACGGAATAAAATAATAAAAAACATGAACATAACCACCTCCACCCACCCCTGCGCAGTTCCTCCAGTCTAGACTCTACCAAGCCTTCTCTCCTATATCATATAATGTTTCGCGACATTAACTTCATCACCTGTCCCAGGCTTAAAAGGACGGTGACGGCCAGTGGATGGATGTGCATTCACCCTCGCTGTCGATGAATTCCTGGATGCGTGACAAGTTCCAGCCACTGACCCATCGACCTTGGTCGTCGTCATGGTGTGGCCGGCCCAGTCGGAACGAGCGCGAGAATGAGCACAGGCCGTTGTGGAAACGCCACTGGAAGCAGTCGTTGAAGCTGTCGCAAGCTGCCTTGCAGTTATCGACCGAGTGGTAGGCTTCGCGAAGGGTGGGAGTCATATCCTCATCCTTCGGGATGCGGCTGATTTCCCAGTCCTGCCACTTGTGAGTGCGCTCATCATCCTTATCAAACAGCATAATATCATCACTCATGTTATCCCAAACGTCGATGCGCTCCTTGACTCGAGGAGCGACAAACTTGGTGTAGATGTCCTTAATGAGCATAGGCTTGTTCTTGACGTCTTCGGTAGTATTGTACTGAGAGCTCTCAAAGTCCCAGAAGGTGGCCACCTCCTCACTGTTCATATGGTGCATGGTAACAATGGGGTGGCACCACTGCGATCTGCTGAAGGCCATGGTGTAAGGCTTGTCGCCATTGATGGTAGGCCACTATAAAGCTGTTAGTAAAATTCACCCGACATTGCTTTGCTTTTGAAGTCCCAGTATTTGAAATGCCGGAGACAGCGGTAGAAAGTATGGGAAAAGGAGAGGGAAAAAAAAAGAAAGAAAAAAGAGCTTACCATCTGCTGAATATCAAGACCAGTCTTGTCCTTGACCGACTGCGCAAACATGTAATCACCACAGCACACCGACTTGACGGGCACGTCATAGGCATTGGCGACACCGGGGTGCTTTCCGACAAATTCCTCCATAGCAGCCTTGGACATCAGGTAGCCACTACCGCCGTGGCCGAATGGGAAGCTGCCGAGCAGAGCGACATTGCCCAGGTACTGAGGGCGCTTGGGATCCAATGTCTTGAGCCACTGCATCAGGGTAGGCCACATAACGTACGTGTCGGCGTCAATGGTCATGTACCAATCGTAGTTGGGACGCATGGCCCAGACCTTTTCGGCAATGTGA
Organism: Ceratocystis destructans; assembly: GCA_038407095.1. Classification (NCBI taxonomy): domain Eukaryota; kingdom Fungi; phylum Ascomycota; class Sordariomycetes; order Microascales; family Ceratocystidaceae; genus Ceratocystis; species Ceratocystis destructans. Next base: position 36,498 of record JAXASZ010000939.1, read on the forward strand.
ATATTCTTGTACTTGTCGAGGTTCCAACCATCAGATGCACCGTTGTGACTGCCGCTCTGGTCGGCATTGCATGTGTCCTGATCAATGACACATTGCTGCTGGCGGCGGTACAGATCGAAGTCGGGGTTTTCGTCCATGGCTTCTTGCAGAACAGTATCCAGGGCATTACGCACATGAAAGCCCGAAATGGTCTGCTCCATATCGGAGTAGATGAAGTACTCGGGAATGCAGCGTAGCACAGTCAGCAACTGGGTGGGAATTCGGCTGAAGGATTCAGTAGCACCCGTCTTCATGATAATGAGGATATTGCTGGTATCGGGGAACTGGTCACAGATGGGGTCCAGACGGCGCGCCGGCTGGTCTAGGTTCTGGGGAATGAGCGCACTCTCGGTAGCGACAGAACTAGCGGCGGCAGCAGATGTAGCATGGTTAGCACCATTGTGGCCTCCGTTAGTAGCCTGGGGCTTTTGTTCGTGGGTCGGGTGGTTTTCGGGAGTTCCGTCTTGTGGTTGCTGGTGAGCTGGTGCGGCAGCAGAGCTCTCGGCAAGGTTGCTAGGGATAAAGCTGTTAGGAGCGAGAGTGAATCCCATAAGCATTATGACCAGCAAAACCATAACCATGACTCTTCTCCGAGAAAGCATCAGGAGAACGGTGCGTGGCATAGCCGGAAGGCTATCCGCTGATAGGCCCATGGTGAAAAGTATTCAATGATCCAAAGAAGTCGTAGGCAACTAAGGAAGAGGAGGAAAAATCTAGTGTGGAAAACGACCCCAGTGTATATACCGAAAAAATAAAATATATAAAAAATAAAAGGCAAAAGAAAAATAGGACAACGAGAATGACCAAAGTGTCTGCAACACGCACAACACCAAGCAAAAGAAGGTGGAGAAAAGAAAGATAGAAGAACAGGAAAGACGATGAAGAAAAGAAGCACGCAGATTAAAGTAGAAATCAAAAGACCAAGCTCATTCAAGAGGTCGGTTCACTTTCGTCTTATAGCTCAGTTTTAGCTTTCCAAAGCCCCAGTCTTTCCACACCCAGTCTTGGGATGGGATGTAAAAGAGAAGGAGAGAAGATAGGGGAAAGCACAGCTAAACGCTAGCAGGGCAGGGGAAAAGACAGGGGAAATTAACGTCCCAAAATAGCCAGACAACAAAAAACGGCCATGGAGAATGAGAGCTGTGCAAGGGCCCCATACATTCAAAACAAGGGGCATGGATCTGAGAACAGATCGGAGAAGCAAGGAAAAAGAAGCGCAATAAGTAAATCGTGCGGAAAATCGGAGTTGGGAAAAAGAGGGTGGGTAAAGTTATCTACAAACATCCAGTACAGAAAGCCTTGTAACTTTTCTTTTTTTCTGCCGGCTGGGTCAGGGCCAAGTTGGTGATTGACGAAGGCGGTCTACAGGCATTATGGAGGGCATAACTGAGCAGAAACAGGAAGGAGAAGAGGCCACAAACACAATTTCACGAAATTTGAAAGCAGTAAGAACCAGAAAAACAAGCACACAAAGCACAAAAAGCACAAAAAGCGCGAGGCAAAAACGGAACAGCTTATTTGCTTCCGTGCACCCTCTAGCAGGGGGACTGTGGAAAAGAAGACAATCCGGCTGCTCGTATAGGCCGGCTCTAGAACAAAAAAAGAATAGCCAGTCAACCCTGAGCGCGACGGAGCAGGTACAGTTGAAATAGGGCATGGGGAGGGGGGCATGCAGCGGCAAATAGTGGGGTTATGCCTTGAAAGCAAGACTCTGCAGTAGGCGTGAAGCCTGAAGCAAGACATAGCTGCAGCACTAGCAGCTAGTCTCTGCTAGCTTGTAGTATCACAAAACACGTTTTAATAGAGGCGTTGTCTAGCGGGAGAGGCTTTGAACATCAAGAACATAACGAACAACAAAGCAAAGCAGCAAGCAGGTCAGAGGAGAGGAAAGGACCAAAGCGAGCCCCTGAAAACAGAAGAAAAGGATCAGCAACAGCATGTAACCTGACCAAGCATGGTCCGTCCCAACTTCTCAGTAGTACCCATCTCCTCCTTTTGTCTCGTGTTTTGTATGCATGCATGCAAAAGAGAGAGAGAGAGAGAGAGAGATGTTATGCTGCCATGTGAGTGCTGGCTATTTCTTGTCTTTGTCTTTTCAGACCGACTGTATGTGTAGGGCTACCCTAGGGCTATAACATATTACAGGACAAAATAGGAATAACAAGAGCACGGTAAACAAGACAAGCGATAAACGAAAAAAAAAAGAAAAAAAAAAGGGAAAAAATGCCTGCGTAGACACAGAGTCAAGGCACGAAACGAACAACCGCTGCTTATGTGGCAAGGTTGCTGTCAGACTGTCGTTTCAATTTCTCTTCATGTTTACGTTGAGCTGCATCAGTTCGAGTTCCGCAGGCCAAGAACAAAGACAACGGGGCGCCTGGGTTGGGTTGGATTACGCGACGGCACAGGTTGGCAGAGACATAAGCCATGAAGAAAAAATCGCAGCGGCCAGGACGCAAGGGAGGAGACCAGAACAAAGAATGCAAAGACATAGGTGGGTGGTGTCGGAGCGTTGTATTTTGTCTGAGACTAACCTGTTTTTGCTTCTTTTACCTCCTCCGCCGTCTCTGCCGTTGCTGCCGGTGAGTAGATCGGGGCTGAGTAGATCGGCACGGATTTAAGAAATATCTTGGACGGAATACTGTAGCGATGCGGGAAAGGCGAGTCATGGCCTGATTGTGAGATACCTGCAACGTTGCCCTGACCTGCATTCTATAATGACATAGCAGGTAGCAAAACTACAGCACACTAGATGTTGCGCTGCATTGACCTACCCAGTGAAGCTCAATACAGCCTCTTGTTCAAGAATATGAAACACTACAACCCATATACCCTCTCCTTGCAAGGGGGCCTTAAATTTCCCGACCAAAGAGATATGGCCGGGTTTGATCTACGTTTCCAATATTGACTGGCATACGCTAGATAGCAGACGAGACTCCAGCAGAGGAGGCTCTAGGCCTCCCTCCGCCTGGGACTTTCCGATGATTAACGTTAGACGATTGGAAGGGAAGGGAAGGGAAGGGAAGGGAGGGAAGGGAAGACAGAGGCCCCAGGGCCTTTATACCACCATCCATGCTGTATTGTATGGTTTCTCAGCAAACTTACACCCATTCTGTACCCAAACGATCGGTGATCCCATCCCACAAAGCGAACAATCAATTGATGACATAGCACAATGCCCTCACTTGGACGAACACAGCTCTCCTGTGAATACACCGCCACATCACTCACTTGCGCTGAACCAGCAGCACCAGTGCATGCCTATGTATATCTTGCTATTTGCAGATCAAGTTGGCTACGTATGTGTACAAGGGCCTATTATTTGAGATTGAGCTTGGATTTGAGAGAGAACGGACAAGCGAGACGATAACACAGCCAAATGCCAAAAATGACAATGTCTGTTGACACTGGCCGTGCCAAGTGAGGAATCAACGTAGAATTCAAAGGAAACACGACTCAGGACATTGGCAGTTTACACTCTTGCCTCAGACCTTATCTATACGGACATCAGTGCTTCTTGGGATAGGGGAAGGGGAATGCCGAGTAGAAGGGGGAATAAGCCGCAGATCACAGAAGTCTAGGAACTCTCTGTGTTAATTATCTTTATTTTATTTCCATCTTTTATTTCTTATTTCTTATTTCTTATTCCTCATTCCTCATTCCTTGCTTTTCATTTATTCCCTTTCAACATGCAGAACATACGGAACACAACACTGCAATGCTCCCTGAAATCTAAGACAACCACTCAGTTGAAAGAAGTTGCAAGAGGCATTACTCGTTCAGGCATAGGAAAGGGGCTCCAGAACGGTCCTTTAGAGATATATTGCATGATGAGAGACCTGATTTTCCCTTTGCACACAAAAACATCCTCCAATCACCATGTTCAAAAGTCCCACACCTTTCTACCACTACATCATCCAAGAACAAAGGTCTTTGTGGCTTCCCTTTTCCTAAAACCCGCAACGCGTGCCATCGCAGCGAGCTGGAAAGCCAGCCAGCGTGTAGGACAGACAGCCTTATAGACCAAAACCTAACCGACCTAGTCCAGAAACCTATCGATTTCCACTTTGTGGGATCATCCTCTGATCACCTCCATCCTCCTACGTCCCTGAAATCCTGAATCATAGCAAGGCCTTACTTCGCTGTCCGTGCTTTTGTTCTAGCTTCTTGTTGGCTGTGGCTTCTTGGCTGTGGATTCCTCCTTGCCATCGATTCTCCGCTTGGCTCGTTCTCTAGCATTCTTCGTTCTCCCCGGCCTGGCCTCAGGGCTCTGTATTCTGCCTCAATGCTTGTAGACTGGGGTCAGGATAGAAGCTAACGCATTATTGTCGGTGCACGGCGCACCCAGTTTGTCCTGTTGTTTGTTGTCTTTCTTGGCATTATGTGGATTTGTGACTCGATTGGGATCCCCTTATTCATATTGCAACGTGGTAAGTATTCTATGCATTTCATATCGTATTAGCATAACCAAGATTGCATTGCCATATACGCAGTCCAGTAAACACGAGGAATAAGAAATCCTAATGCTGTAAATATTCCATGTCCAAGCGACGAACACCCCCCTGTTCGTTATCTCTTGTTTTCCCCTGTTCTTCATGGATGCATCTCCCGCCCCCTATTAGGCTCACCGCCCTGAAAGCTCAACTCCGCTACGAATCACACCGACTAAGGCACCTGTCTGGATCGCCTCGTTCGCACCGCCGGCAATACGGTACTCAACGTCTGCTAGTCCATCCAGCCACGTAATCATAGCCTCGGGAGCTACCTCCAGCTTAGTCAGCTCGTCAGCCAGTGCCGTGACAATGTCGGCTAGTGCTAGGCCTTGCGTCGTTTTGATGGCGTTGATAGTGGTTAGGCATGCCGTCACATCGGCTGTGCCGAGCAGTGTGTCAACAATCTCGCGAATTGCGTTGGGTGGTGGTGCTGCTATGCATGTGTAGATTGTGTCGGTAGTGATCAATTCGCGTTCAATATCCTTTTCGGCAATTTTGGGGCCGCCGCGTGGCTGAAGAGGGGCACCTGTGAAAAGAGGCAACAGACAAAAGCCGTCAGTATAATCTGGATTACGTACTATCCATACCTGTGCGAAAAAGGTGCCATGATATGACCCTATATTTGCTTCCAATGTCGGACGCTCTATACGCATCTGTAGTACGCCATATCAACTTGGACTTTAACTTACTTGATGCGTGGCACGCCTGTAGCACATTTAGTGCTCGACGCATATCACCTTTGCTTAGCTTGACTAATGCCTCGACAGCCTCGGGCCGGATTTTGACACCCTCATCCTCTACCACTTTGTCCACCAGTAGTTTGATATCTGCCTCCTTTAGCGGGCTGAAGCGAAATCGTGTGCAACGCGAGAGCAGCGCAGGTGAGAGTTTGTGTGCGTAGTTGGCGATGATGCAGAAGCGAGTATTGGTTGTATATTTTTCCATGATGCGGCGCAGGGCCATTTGTGCCGTGTTGGTCATGGCGTCAGCTTCGTCGAGGATAATAAGTTTGTAGCCCGCCATGCCACGGGATGCCCCGCCGCTGTTATTGGAGGTGCTGCCCATGTTGAAGATTTGCTTTGTTGAAGCGAAGGTCTTGATCTGCTCACGCACCACGTCAATGCCTCTGTCGTCTGAAGCGTTAAGTTCTAGCACCATCTGCCGCATGTTATCGCTGCCATATATCCTCCGAGCCAAGGCTAGGATTGTGGATGTTTTTCCCGTTCCGGGTGGCCCATAGAGAAGTAGGTGCGGTAGGCGGTTGGTCTCGACAAACTTGTTGATTGTAGCCAGGATATCGTGGTGGCCGGAGACGTCACTTAAGGATGCAGGGCGGAACTTTTCAACCCTATATAACAGTTAGAGCTGGCACTGCCTGTGAGCAATGGGGCCGGCAACCCAGTCTTACTCACCATGGGAGACTATCTTGAGCTTCTACTGGGAGATTGGCTGCACTGCGTTTTCCCTTGGGAGCATCGGCGTGGAAGCTCACGGCCGGGACATCGAGATCCATCTCATCGTCAGACATGGCGCTTAACGAGTAACAACTATGGGAAAGAAAGACACAGTGAAGCGTTATACGGATGGGGAACAGGTGGAAACCTTTCAGGGGCAAAATAGAAACGTTGTAGTAGAGCTGCTTGCCACTGTGTAGATGGTGCAACTGAGACCCTAGCTAGAGGCATCACGAAGGGTTGAGTTCGACGACGCGTGCAACGCGCATGACGAGGCTAGATCTATTTAAGCCCCTGTAGAAAAAAACACGACAAATATAGCGACCACAAGCGACAAGGCTGAGCAAAGTAGACAGTCAGTACCTTTGCTAGGGTTATGTATAAATAGGGTTTTTACTGAACTTGACGTCAATATTTTCTCTCTTGTGCCATTCACTTTCAACCTTTCAACACTTGTTCTTGTTCGCCTTGAAAGTTTATTTGTCACTTTTTTTGCTACTCTGCGTGGATATAAATGTAACTACTGGTGTCATTCCAGCGCGGATAACGGTCCAATTATTGCGTACTGGCATATTCTCTGCCTATAGTCCTTTCACCCTTCTCATAGCCATGGCTATTGACACACCCGAGTCTACTTCCGCCGCTGGGGCTTCCATAACCGCAGCAGTAGTGTCGAATGCTGCTGCCCTACGGACAAGTCTTCTTCGAACTAGTTTCAACCTGCGCAAAACGCCAGCCACCACCAACAGCGCCAGTGGATCCAACAAACAGTCCAAGTACGCTGAAAAGGTGCGTGCTGCCGAGACCGAGGATTTGCGTAATCTGCCACAGCACAACTCCGGTATTGGCTGCAGGCCAGACGATAAGGTGCTGCAGGCCCAACGCGCCGACCAGGATTTGCGCCGAAAGCTGCAGCTGGGCAGGAAGAGAGGCGCAGACGTCGCAGTGCTGGGTACTGAGAGCAGTGATGAAGAGGAGGGACGAAGTGCTTTGGGAAGGTCAAAAAGGGCGAGAAAGAGTGGTAAAGAAAACAAGATACCAGAGCTGGAGGAAAAGACTAATGGGGTTGTCTCTACGGACATAGGGGGCGTGGTTTCGGTGGCTTCAGCAGCTAGTCTTGAGCCGAAGCCAGCCGGTGTGGTAGAAAAGTCTGGTAGGACCAAGAAGAATAAGAAGAAAAAGAAAAGCAAGGCGGTCGTGGAGACTGCGTAGGTATGAGGGCCTATGACCACGGATTAATGCGAGGCGTTGTGGGGGTTCAAAATGATTTGCATAATATAGCTAGCTACTGGCGATTTTAACTAGACATTTAATCTTGGACATGAATTCTGTATCTTTTGTCAGTCGTCTTCCATCAAGGCCGCTAGCTCAGCCTCTTCCTCTGCCGTGAGAAGCTCTTTCTCTTCTTGGTCCTCTTCTGCCGCTTCAGCTGTGATGTCCTTCTGCATTTCCTCAACCAGCTGGTCTAGCTCCTTGCGTTTTAGTGGCCAAACTCTGATGGTACCATCAATGCTCGTACTGCAGACCTTTTGGCTAAGATCGCGCGGGTCCGTGATGAGAAGCAACTCTGTTACCTCATCGTAGTGACCGTACAGTACATAAGCCAGTTTACCTGACGCCTTGTCCCAGATCTTGATGTCCTCATCACGCCCGGCTGTGATGACCCACAGCTCTGTGACAACGACAGCACGCACGTGGTCGCCGTGCGTAATGACATCATCTGGCGTGAAGTTGCGTGCACGCGAAAGGCACTTGGCTGTGCCGTCAGCGCTAGCTGTCCAGAGATCTAGCTCATCGTCACCGCTGGCCGTGGCAAAGTGCAGGCGGTAAACGCCGGTCTCATGCACACAAATAGTTGGACGTTCCTCTGGATTGGCAGTTCCATGGTGCTGTTCGCGAATTTTCTCGTACGACGTCAAGTGGATGCGCCATCGCCGGATATGCGGGTCACTCCCAGCAGAAACAACGACAGCTTCGGAGGCAGTGGTCAAGACTGGGTCGACGACAAGGTGCTGCAGAGAGCCCATGGCTACAGCCGAGTCTTGAATGGTATACAGCTGGGTGCCGGTTTGGGCATTCCATACGATCAACTTTTTGTCAGCGCCGCCGCTGACAAGCACATCGACGCCATCAAGCTTGGCCCAGGTGAGGGCCTTGACAAAGTCAGTGTGGCCTAGTAGGGGCTTGCCCACGGGCTTGGATGTGGCAATATCCCATTGATAGATGGCCTTGTCCCACGACCCTGCTGCTATGATGGTCTTGGTGGCTGCAATACAGGTGACAGGGGCTGTGGGACCAGAGTATGATTTTGATATGGAGCCTGTCTATACAAGAGAAGACGGGAAGGGGAGGGAAGTTGTTAGTATAGGATATTCGGGCTTGGAACGAGGATAGACCGAAGCCTATGCAGACACGGAGGGGCGAGAAAGTAACATGGGTGGAAGCAAGCATGACGCAAGGCCTAGTGGTAAGTCTCCATTCGCGCTTTACCTCCATATGTTCAGTGCTGGAGTTCCTACCTCGAGATCTACTCGGCGTACTTTGCTCGCTGACTCTGCTACGAAAACAGACGAGAAAGGCGCGCTAGGATCAGATATCAGGGCCAATACTTTGCTCTTGAGCTTGATTGGATTGCCAAAGACGTTGGTGGACTTGGCGAGCTGCCGGGCATTTTTGGCATGTGTGGCACTGGGAGTAGAGTGGTTAGAGGGGCGCGTCTTTGGGGGAGAAACTGGGAGAGCTAGAGGGGAAGAAGATCTTACTCCGTCTGGAAGAAGTTGTCTGCGTTTGTGGTCATTGACATCTTGTCTAAGCATCTGGAGGGAGTGATCTTGTGGTATGGGGGTATTGATAGAAATTATATCAAGGAGCATGACAAATACAACTATGTGTTGCTTTGCAGGGCTATTAGGGTCTGGGGTTAGACAGCTGTCCCACTTTAATAAAGAGATCAGTGTGCTTGTGTTCGGCGGCTCCTGCTAGCTGTTAGCTGATAGAAGCTGACAATGGACACGGGTCTTTCTTCATGTGAAGGCTTATAGAAGAAGAATAAAGGCTACAATGGGCTTTTATAGGATATGCGCTAGTGCCTACTCCTGGCTGGCACCTGGGCCTATTGCGGCAGTTTGTTGATTCCTGTAGGCAAATGAAACTTGACGGCCTTTTGATTCTGACTTGTTGGGCGGGCTGTTTATCACTAAAGTCTTTCTGCTACGCACTATTCAGGGCTGTAAGTGTGTTTTGCTGGAGCCGAAGTGTGTAAGCAAGACATTTGCTGCAGCATGTAGTGGGTAGGTATGTATATACTAGGCGACCAAGCCCCAGCTCTCTTTTCCTGTTTGCCTTTCTGCTGGCTCAGACAGAACACATGCCAGAGTGGAGTTTTGATCGACACAGCTTCAAGACAGCTTTGGGGCCTACATTCGTCCGTTTTTATACTGATCCTCTGGGTTGGGGACCGCTGGTATCCTATGACGATGTTCGCGAGCATAGAAACCCTGAGAGCTGGGGGATCACATCCATATAGTTCTGGCTATCCTTAAAATTATGTTCGAGTTCTATAGTTATATGCTGGGCGTGCAAGTGGTTATGCTGAACTCGCCATTGAATAGGATGAGAGACTTGGCGCTTGCCGGGCTGGAAGTATATTTACCCTTTTTGCTGTATCCATAGAGCTTGTACCTGCTGTATTACCAAGACTAGTTCTACTCTGCGTCTGCGACAACGCAGAAAGCCCGCTCCCAAGGCTTTGGAGGAGTAGGCACCTTGTTATGGAGCAGCGACTGATGTTTGCGTCAGTCCAGTTATCTCTAGCTTAGCTACTTTCTGTTGTTTAAAGATTGTATCGGGATGTGAGGCGTTGATGCTGATAGCTTTGATTTGCGCATGTACATCTTCGTTGTAACGCTGATCAGCGCTACACAAACACTCGCAACATGGCAATCTAACGAAACTACTTTCTTCTACGAACTGATCGACTGGACCTATTTTTCGAGGGAATTACAAAATTCGATCTTTATTTTTCCTTTGGGTCATCTCCACACTGACATATTCATAGCAAATGGAAGCAGGCCGTCGCATTGGTATGAATGTAAGATGAAGCGCCCGCAAATGTAATGTAAAATAGAAGCGGCAAAAACTGGCCTTCTCTAAGACAGGAGAGCCGTATTATTAGGTACTACTAGCATCTGACTTTATCAGGCTCTTATCCGCTAGCCCCTCACTTTGGTATAGAGCTGCAATAGCTGCTCCAATGCTCGACCCATTCTTGGCTATGCCCATCTTCACTCGTTGCTCACCGGCCTCTCCTATCTGGGCAACATCCCGCAATGCACTGCGTAGGTCTGCCTCAAAGGACGGATAGTATTCTATCAGCGAGCCATCAACACCGATGTCGATAGTGCCCGTGTCTATCTCGGAGCCATAGTCACTGGAGCAGGTTACAGTTTTAGTGTCGGACAGTGTGGGAGATGACACGGGGGGCGTTGTCTGAGCTTTGAATTGTAGCCCACTTGATGGGATTGTCGAATCTGTTGGCGGCGAAACTGGCTTCTTGAAGAAGCGCTTTATTAGACGGTAGACTAGACGGAAGGCGGACCCGCACCCTGTCGCACTGTTCTCTTTTGGCTCCACTCGAAAGCTTCCGGGGGCTTTTATCTTGCTTTCTGTAGTAAAGGGCGCCGCTTCAGCGTCGAATTTGCTGACTCTGCCCGACTGTATGATGATTCCGGCCACAGCCACGCCTGCAGTGCGTCCCGCCCGCCGCCCAATGGCCATGGCAATGGTGCGTATTGCTTTTGCATCTTCCAGTGTGATATCACTAATCTGCAATCTTTCAGCGACAGCTTGTCTGCTCGTGCAAAGGTCCGGGCTGTGGTCGCCAGCCAACACTGAGAGCAGCTCACTGTCGATATGGTACTGCTTCAGCAATGGACATGTCTCGTTCTTTCTAATCTTGAATCTCAGTAGGTTGGAATTTACTAGATCGAGTAATGCGAGGCGCAGTAGTTCGCCTAGATATAGCCCCGACACATGCTTTTCGAGAGTCTGCTGGCCCGGGTTTGTTGACTCGCGATCAAGGATTTGGTCGTATTGCGTTGAGGGTAGCGCGGCTGTGTTATCATCAAAGCAACCACCCCATTCGGTGTTCATGAGCATCACCCCGCAGCCTGTATCAAGGCCTGAAGCCGCTCTAGAAGCTAGTTTGCGGACCTTGCTTTGCCGCTCTACATACGCTGCGTTTGTGCCGGTGCCGAAAATAGCACTCATAAGAGTCGGCGGGCTAGTTGGATTGGTGTAGGCACGGGCCAAAAGAGTGCCGATGCTGTCGTTCGCCAGCGCGCATACCGACACTGGGAGCTTTAGTGTGTCGACTGCCTCCTGCAACATTTGACATGGGTCACGGCCAATAGCGGTGGGGATGGCCCAGCCCTTATCCCACTGCAATAGAACGCCTCGGGCGAGCGAGTGCTGCTCAAAAGTAAAGCTAAAGATGAAGCCCAGTGGCAGCGGAAGAACTGGGGTTGGCCCTTGTTCCTCCGTGGGCTTTGTAAGATGTGGGTTTTCAACAAGGAAGTCTGCGATGCATTTTGCGACAAAGAGGAATAGCGGCATGTAACTATGCTCGGTCATGACCACACGCGGAATCTCACTGGTGCTCTGGAGCAGCGTGTAGGTGGAATCTCCTTTCAGTTGAACGGAGCACACGCGGCAATTTGTCCCGCCGAGGTCAACACCAAGAAATACACCCTTTTCAGTGCCAGTGGGCAGGCTGGTTATGAAGGACGGGATTTGAGTAGTGCTTTCATGGCTGAGGGCAGTGTCTTTTTTGACGGAGAGAAAGACGGGGGGTTGTTAGTGACATGAGGTTGAAATAGAAAAGTGGGAGTGAGGTTGTGGGAAGGGGCTTACCCAAGTGGTGAACTAGGTGTGATACAGCGGAGTTTACTTGTGTGGCGTCCAAGTTAAACTCGGAGGCGATTTGCTGTGCTCTGTTGTGCAGCTCAGACTCTTTAGCACCAGCCATTTTGCTCTGTCGGCTATCAAGACGGTTGAGTGGAAGAGAGGAGAAAAGAAGCAGCACGTGGTGTGGTGTTGTTGGCTAGTTTTGCGGCACGAGACTGACTTGTATATATCGTTGCCCAGGTGGATGCGGGTCAAACCCAAGAGTCTGTATGTGCCTGTTTACAGTGACATAAATGACAGACTGTTGGAGTCTTGTTATGGGGGAAGATCAAGCGCAAGATGAGAAGGGGAACAAGAAGGACACAGATATAGAAAGTGGTAGGACAAAATGAAGATAAAATATACAACTAAAATGGGCTGAAAAAAAAAAAAAAAGAATGAAAAAAAAAGAAGGGAGCTGCAATCCGGCTCTCTTGCGTACCGTAGCGTTGCCGGCCCCCCTCTATATGTAGCATTTATATCTGTCCCTGGCTAGCTATATTCCTCATCGCTCTCCTAGCCAGCCCATCCCTAGGCCTAGAGATACGACGGTCTTGAGACTTTGATTTTTATTTTTTGTTGAAGCCGTTCCTTCTCAAGGGCTACCAACCGCTGAAGCCCGGGCCGTCGCTGGGCTCGCTAGGAAAGAAGAAGCTATTGGACCTAATATGGACGCAGTTTGATGACATAGTCAAAAGAATGGATGGAGGGCACGACCGGACTTTAAGCCTTGTTGGTCCGCTCAAGCATAGATCGATTTATGCACGTGTGGCGGACAAGACGAGCGTACTCTACGAGAAATATAGCTGCAGACATGTCACGAGATGCTTCTGGCCAGCCATTGTTAGTCCCTAGCAAGTGACAGCGACGGAACAGAGCGCAGACAGCAAGCCAATAGCTATGCTATAACCCACACCAATGTCCACTAACGTCTTTAGAAGCAGGCCAGCTTTTTTTTTCGCTTCGCTTCGGCATTCGGATTCCTTCCCGGGTATGGGATCGTCCGGCAAAGCACGGAAAGATCACCGGTGGGGAGAGTAGCTTATTTGAGAGGTGGGCTCAAAGTATATTGCGTCAGATATACCGCCATGGAGTTGTTAGCCATTCACATGTCTTCGTAGGCATGTTTGAAAGGAGCAGATGTTTTAAAGAGTGCACGTTTTGTATAATACAAATTTGCGGTGGAGGTGTAGTGATAGTGAGTGATATGGAGCCTCAGCCACACACATACTGTGGCGCCGACACACGTGATTGTCACCAGTATAAATCCTAGGAAATTAAGTAGATAGAAAATAAAAATTCCCTTGAGCAAATAACGCTGACGTAATACAAAGTCAACCCTAATGCGCATAACCCAAAAACCCCGCATTTTATTGTTCCTGGTGTCATGTCAGATCTGGGGCTTTTTTTTTTTTAGGCTTGGGTCTGTGAACGACTTGAAGTTATTCAACAAGCCTTTGACCCATTGTCGTATTGCCTGAATCATTGTGCCCTTTTCATTAGCGGTTAGCCTAAAACGAATTCGGAGCCTGTCTTCACAGAATCCTGAAGCTACTGCTCCGAGACCCTCCCCCTAACGCCGGTTCCAGTCCTCTAGGCACGTCCTAGCCTTCACTCCCTTAGAGATACAAGCCTGTTGAAGCCTTGGTGATGCTTTATACTTGAAACAATCGTTGTACTACGCAAGTCGTAGAGAGTTACTCGCAAGTGTATCCTCCTTTTGATACCCATTTGCCTTGCGCGCAGCTTTGCTGTAAACTTACACATATATCCAGGCATATACCCAGATGTATAGTCAAGCTGTGCACTAACCTTGGTATTGCCGGCCACATAAAGCAGTTAGATACCATTCTATTTGAAGATAGTATCCGGATAGCTGCATTCTATTACTCTGGAATCAGGGGTCTTTGTTTTGCTCCGTTTAGTATATTTATTCGTTGGCATCCACCTCCTGTCTGTTTCCCTTCTTGTTTGTTGCACTGTTTGCAGTCGCATCTAAATTCGTATCGCAAGCGGTTTACTGTGCAGCCTAGCGCTGAGCTCCTAGTGCTGTTCTCTGGTCCTTTCTCTCTTTTTATCTCTTTTCCTCCCCCTCATTTTCATCTCGCATCACCATTTATCTATATCCTCCCCCCCCCCCCTCATCTTCTTATCCTCTTGTCTTCTCATAGTGGCTTCACCAGCTCGACCTGCAACCAGTCGTCTCTCCTTCGCATAGCCATCTACAGAGCTTTCTGAGCAGCCGTACGCTTGTACATGTACAAAGCATCACCACTGGGTTCTTGTCACCAGAACCTCTCTATTCGACTGTACTAGCAGGGATGGAGGTTATTCTCTCAAATGTACCGCGGCAATGCCCGCAAAAGGTTGTCACTGACAACCTGATGCCTTATCTAGAGAAGCTACAGATCAACGAATTTACTTGCGTCAAGATGAGTCAAAGGCCGTCAGCCCGCATCCTCTTTGTTAACAAGAAAGATGCCGAGCTATTCTTGTCCAAGTATCCTGCTACGATTCATAATAACTCAAAACTTATTATCGTTGGTGCCAAGGTTTTGGCTACTCGTGGCCGTCCTATTGCCGACAAAATCGAGATTATGCATGCCCAACACGTCACCAAAGAGCGCAAGAAATACGAGACTGCTTTGAAGTCACAGGACCACCAGACGCCTCAACCAATCAGCATGGCTATTGGACCTGTCACGTGCGGAAAATGTCACATCATGCCTGACGGCAAGCTGGTGTATGTGGCCGAGGCATGGACTACGGAACCAGCCAACATCAAGTTCGGCCGCGTCTCCATGTTTGTCAATTTCGAGGATAAGTCGCAGATGGAAATCGTGTATACATCCGTCTGGGAGGTGGCAACTAGCAGCCAGAACGAGCTCATGTTCACGCTGCAATTTCCACCGCGCTTCTTCCAGCCGTCTACTCTAGAGAACTATTTTGGCAACATGAACTTGTCATCGTCGGGCAAGAGAGCCCCTACCTACAAGAAGGTCCGGACAAGCTCGTTGCCGTATATCCAAAACCACTCGTACGTTGCCCACATGTGTTTGGTATATAAAATATCCATCCTTGGCAACAATACAACCTTTCGGAATCTCTTGGGCAAGCTGCGAAAGCGCGATCTCTTTAACCTTGTCGACCAGTATGACTTCAAGACTATCTCGCCGCCTGCAGGCTCAAGCATGTGGTTTCTCGACGCCTATTCCAAGCTGATGACGATTTTGCGAGAAAGCGCTTTGGAAAGAGAGTTGACCTTTTCAGTGTGTTTTCAGCTCCAGGCAATGGTATGGAACAATTATCTTACGCCCGATATTGTCATTGCTTTGGTTGATATGCTGCGGGAGAAAGCCCGCAAAAACATGGAGCTTTTGCGGGACAAATCGCACAAGACTTCCGGTGATCAGCCCAGACAGCCTGTGTTCTCAGTAGAGGCCTTCAAAAAGGTTATGCATGACATCCCATATCCGACCAACAACGTAGAGGAAGGATCGCTCAACCCGCAAGTTATTTTCAGCGTTCTTGCAAAGGTTCAGGCGGACTTGGACTCTCGTGCGGCCATGGGCCGTGTATTCAACCGCAATTTGGAGGATAAGGTATTGGTGCACAAGGCGTGTGTGACGCCTACGCGTATGACCTTGCATGGGCCGGAGTATGAAAGCAAGAATCGCGTGCTGCGGAAGTTCTCCAAATACAGTGACTATTTTCTGCGCGTACAGTTCTGCGACGAAGACGGCGAAGATTTGCGGTTTGGAGGCCGCATCTCTAACGAGGAGCTAATGACTCGCTTCAAGGAGGTATTCGAGCTTGGCATCCAAATTGCTGGTCGTCTGTACAAGTTCCTTGGGTTCTCTCACTCGTCTTTACGATCCCACTCAGCGTGGTTCTCAGCTGCATTTTATGACAAGGAAAACGGCGAGTTACAGACGTACCAGAGCATTATTAACAGCCTTGGGAAGTTTGCTAACATCCGCACTCCCGCCCGATGTGCCGCTCGTATTGGCCAGGCCTTTTCCGAGACTCCGTTCTCTGTGCCCCTGAAAGCCAACGGCATCCGCCATGAGAGTATCCCAGACCTTAAGTCGCCTGATGGCTCTCGAATTTTCAGTGACGGTGTTGGCACTATTTCATATGCTGCAGTTGAGATTCTTTGGGACTACATCCCTCATAACGATGCGTATCCTGTCTGCTTCCAGGTCCGTTGGGGGGGTGCCAAGGGTATGCTTGCGCTGGACTCAAGCATTCCCAACGAAGACAAGGTGTTTCGTGTACGCGCGGAAAGCATGGTCAAGTTTGACTCGGACGATCTTGAAAATCTCGAGATCTGCGATACAGCATCACGGCCACTGCGGCTTGTTCTCAACCGGCAGATGATTAAGATTCTTGAAGACATGGGCGTGCCGAACCAATGGTTTATCAATCTCCAGAGCGCTGAGATTGACGCACTACGAATGATATCCTCGGATGTCTACAACACGTCATCGTTCTTGCGCAACCAGCTGATTGGCCGGAAGCTTGATTTTTCAACATTAATCCGCCAACTGCACAAGATTGGCATCAACTACTACGAGGATACCTTCATGCGCCGTGTTGTGGAAATGTCGGTGCTACGAGAGCTGCGGATGCTCAAGAACAAGGCGCGGATCCCAGTGCGTAGTGGTGCCACGTTATTTGGAATTGTTGATGTAACAGGCTTTCTGAAGGAAAACGAAATATATATTGCCATCAGCCAGGAGGATAAAAAATCCATGTTTGAGGACCTCCCGGTGGCTGGACGCGTCATCGTCACGCGGTCGCCAGCGCTCCACCCCGGCGATATTCAGTTTGCCTTGCAGCGGACACCGCCCGATGGTCATCCTCTACGTGAGCTGGTCAACTGCGTGGTGTTTAGCCGGCACGGCGACCGTGATATGCCGTCACAACTGAGTGGGGGCGACCTAGACGGTGACATTTACAATGTTATCTGGGATCAGGATCTACTGCAAACACCAGGACTAAAAACCTTCCAGCCGGCTGATTACCCTCGTGCAACACCAAGGACATTGGACCGTGATGTCACTAGCTCGGACATGGCGGAGTTCTTTGTCGATTTTATGAAGACTGACCAGCTGGGAATCATTGCTAATCGCCATCAGATTATGGCAGACCAGAAGCCGAACGGCACTCTAGCCGCCGAGTGTCTGAAACTAGCCGAGATGCACTCTAATGCAGTAGACTTCTCCAAGACGGGTCTAGCAGTAGATGTAAATCAGATGCCGCGGGCACCGCGATATCGACCCGATTTGTAAGTTTTCCAATTTTTGGGTGTGCTCGACACGAGAGGTCTTTCTAACGCCGCGAGCGCGCTCACAGTATGGCACCCTCTCCTCCGATCAATGTGTGCAAGTTTGATGAGCTAGTCTTTGACGACACACCAATCAATCCGGACGCCAACCCGTTTGACGACGACGACGACATAGCACCGACTCACCTGTACTACGAGTCCCCGCGCATTTTGGGCATTCTATTCCGCAATGTAGACGAGCGCATCATCTGGAACGAGACTAAAATTCAAGACGTAGAGTCAGACAACGACTCGGTGTGGAACAAGCTGCAGATGTGGGTGGACAGGCTGATTGACGCGGCTATTGACGTGCGTGAAGTCGACTGGTACACGAAAAAGCGCGATGCACACGAGCTGATGAACATGTAAGTTGTGTGTTTCCGGAGGGACTGCTGGGTAGAAGAGGGTGCATCTGCGACGTTGTCTACGTATACTAACTAGCCACCGCCCCCTCTTTAGTTACGAAGAAGGAATGCGAGAGATTATGCGCAGTTTTGCGCCCAACTACATGAACCCACTTTCAGAGGTTGAGGTCTTTTGCGGCTTCATCTTCAATCGAGACGGCACGCAGTCGCGACGTCTGCGAGACGCTTCGGTCAAGATCAGGCCACAGGTGGAGGATCTGTTTGACTTTATTGTGAAGCGCATGCGCTGCAAAGACCGCACAGCACCGCCCGAAGCCACAGCCGATACCATTTTAGCCGGAGGGAGTCTCGACTACACGGCGTTGGAAATGTGCCTAGCCTGTTTCAAGACACGGCCAGCCACCATGAGCAACCAGTCGGGGACTATGGCCCCACGCCAGCCGCTGCGTGGGTTCCGTGTAATTGCCGCAGCGTGTTTGCTGAGGGAGGTCAAGGCCATCACTAGCAAGATGCGGGCTTTGGCTCGGGACATTCAAAATACAGTACAGGCCAATGCATATCCGCCGCCAGAGGCACGGGAGGGATGAGCCAGTACGGCTGAGTAGCGAGAGGAGGCGCGAAATGCAATGGGATGTAGTGAGCGATAAGGCTTTGAAAATACATTTATTGAATAGCGAGTATGCTGGAGGTGCGTCTGCCCTGTTCAAGTGCTGCTGTGCTGGTCTGAGTCTAGAATGAGATGATGCTCTAACAGCGCATCGGCCAGGCCCCGTTTTTCTTGTCATTTTTGTTGGTGGGCTTTTGCTTGCTGGGGCTTGCTGGAGTTACACGACAGCAGGGGTCTATAATGAGTGGGGAGGGCGAGGCAAGCCCGCAGGCCTGGAAGGGCAGGGGCAGAGGGCAGAGGCTCTGGGGGGGGGGGGCGGCTAGATAGGATAAGGCTTTACACCGCTAGTTGTGGCTTTGTGGCTGAAAACACTGGCTGGGCCTGCCATGAACCCTAGACGTAACCCTGGCCAGCTAAGCTTGCAGCTTACAGCTTCACCGCAAATCACAGCTAAGCTGAAGCTTTCGCTACGCCCTGTTTTTGTCTTGTCTTGTCTGTCCTTTTTGGCCGTGTTGCTGTTCTGTCACATTTTCTAGCTGTATAAAAAAGGTTCTCCTGCATGATTTTGCTGTGATAAAGAATCTTTTATTTTCATGTTAAAACTGGTATTTTTTATTCTATTTTATTTTTTATTTTTATTTATTTTTATTTGCCGTTTCTCAAGTATCTAGAACGGCCGTTTGCTCGCCCTAAGCCACCTGTCTTTTCGTCGTTCTTTCTCGTGGTAAAAAGAAAAAGAGTACAAGGTACATCTATCTTGACTTGTGGTTGTTCCCCCTCATTGAACTTTGCTCCTTCGTGTTCTTCTTCCTTTTCTTCTCCCTTCGTTAAGCGTCGTTCGAACAACACCAACTACAAGAAGCCAAGGGGAATTTATCACGACGTTCTTTTATTCTTTTTTTTTTTCTCTTTCTCCAGATCATTTTATTCGGAATTAATTTACTGGCCCTTTATAATAACCATTATCCCCAAATCGGCCAACATCTACAGCCATGAATGGCCACTTTGCTGCCGTCGGTGCTGGTGACGAGGAGCTCAACTTCGAACATGGCATCCAAGTCATTAACGAGGATAAGGAGTTCAAGTAAGCTCTCCCCGCCTCTATCCTTCTCTCTTCGGCCCTCGCCCTCGCCATGCTAACTCTTCTCTCCCCCCCCATAGCTCCTCTGTTACTTCCTACTTCCGTGCTACCAACGTTGCTCCTGCTGGCTTCAACTACCACATCATCTCCGTATTCGGCTCCCAGTCGACCGGCAAGTCAACATTGCTCAACAACCTTTTCCGCACAAAGTTCTCCGTCATGTCAGAAACAGAGCGCCGTCAGACCACCAAGGGAATATGGATGTCCAAGAACAAAGCCCATGATGTCGAGCCTCTCATGGCTGACAACATCCTCGTTATGGATGTTGAGGGCACTGATGGCCGTGAGCGCGGCGAAGACCAAGACTTTGAGCGCAAAAGCGCCCTTTTTGCGCTTGCCACCAGCGAGGTCCTCCTGGTCAACCTCTGGGAGACTCAGGTTGGTCTATACCAGGGTGCCAACATGGGCTTGCTGAAGACTGTCTTTGAGGTCAATCTACAGCTATTCCTGAAGGATAAGAAGTACGTGTCGACTCGTTGTTGTCCCTGGTGTTGTGACACTGTCCCCAGCTAACTATTTGCCTCCCTCTCCTTACAGGTCTAGCCCCCGCTCCCTGCTCTTCTTCGTTCTGCGTGACCACCTTGGCACCACCCCGCTGATCAACCTCCAAAATACCCTCATCCAGGACCTCACAAAGATCTGGTCGTCTATCTCCAAGCCCGCCGGTCTCGAAGACTCCCGCATTGAGGACTACTTTGATTTCGGCTTCGCCGCCCTCCCCCACAAGATCCTCCAGGCCGAAAAGTTTACGGCTGAAGTTGACAAGCTGCGAGCCCGCTTCTCTGCTGGCCACCGCCCCGAAGGCGTCCAGGGAACTGAGGCTCTTGAAGGCGGCATGTTCCTGCCCGAGTACCACCGCCGCATTCCCGCTGACGGATTCTCCATGTACGCCCAGGGCATCTGGGACCAGATTGTCGACAACAAGGACCTTGACTTGC
Organism: Ceratocystis destructans; assembly: GCA_038407095.1. NCBI lineage: Eukaryota > Fungi > Ascomycota > Sordariomycetes > Microascales > Ceratocystidaceae > Ceratocystis > Ceratocystis destructans. The sequence goes on from JAXASZ010000939.1 coordinate 56,807, forward strand.
CCACACAACAGGAGCTGCTCGCTCAGTTCCGCTGCGACGAAATCTCGCGTGAAGTTCTGGTTGATTTCGAATCCACAATAGCCCCCTTGGAAGAAAAACAGGCTGATGGTGTTCGCATGGGCCAGCCCGTTGTTTTGGAGAATCTCGGCGAGCAGGGCGCCAATGCGCGTCAGAAGTGCATTGCCTCATTCGAGGTACAGGCTAGTCGCTACCATAAGGGCGTCTACACGCGTAAGCGCCAGGAGCTCGAAACCAAGATTGACGGGCGCCTTAAGACTATGTACCAGAGCCACCTCCACGCCGTGCACAAGGCCGGTCTGGCCACTTTCAACGAGGGCGTTAGCGGCAAGGTCAAGCAGGGCCAACGGTCCGGTGCCAGCTCGTACGAGTTTGCCGAGATTGTGTCCGGTGAAAAGGAGGCGGCCCTCAAAACTTTTACTGCCGAGGTGCGGGCTCTTGCCATCGAGGGCATAGAGTGGTCGGACTTTACCAGCCTGGTGCAAGTGTTTGAAAAGGAGTTGGACCAGCAAAGTGCTCGTCTGCGTAAAGATGAGCTGCGGCGTTTGGCTACGCGTGTCGAGCGCTGGGTGCGGTCACGCCTGGGTGATGCTGTGGGCCTGGAATTTGGCAAGCTGGGCTCTGGTCGTGGCGGCTCTGGGGCGCCCGCAGAGGGCGAGGCAGCTTCGACCTTGGGATCTGGTGCCGAAAAGGACCTTTGGGACCAGGTGTGGAAGGTGTTTATAGATATTGTGGCCGAGGCTGAGACGCGTTTCCGTGACCGGGCTACCAGCTTTGAAGCAAGCGAGGATGAGGTGGCTGTTGGTGTGTGGAGCCTGCGCCGCAAAAGCTGGATAGCATTGCGTGAACGTGTACAAGAAGAGGTCATGGAGGGCAACATTCTGCTCAAGCTGCGTGAAAACTTTGAGGACAAGTTCCGCTACGACGAGCTTGGCGTACCGCGCATCTGGCGCCCGACAGATGATATTGAAGGTGTTTACACCAAGGCACGCGAGTCAACACTGACGCTCATTCCCCTGCTAGCCAAGTTCCAGCTGCGCAGCACGGGTGCCCTGCCTGATTTACCAGCGTGGATAGGCGTACCACCGGCATCGTCCACGGCAAATGAGGAAGAGGAGGGTTCGCCGATTGGCGGTGTTGATGAGGCCGAGGGCAAGAGTCTTGAGGAGGAGATGACGATGCTGGGTGAGGCCAAGAGACTTGACCTCATCGTTCGGTTCAAGAAGACAGCAGACGGCGTCTATGTCGAGGCAAAGCGCGGTGCCTTAGGAGGTGTAGCCATGGTGCCGTGGTATTTCTACGGATTGATGTTGGCTCTCGGTTGGAACGAGATATTTATGGGTAAGTGGCAGACACAGCACAACAAATACAACACACAACGCGAGGACGCAAACAGGCCATGGCTAACCCTACTCATCTTCCTCTTTAGTTATCCGCAACCCCATTCTCTTTCTGCTTATGATAATGATTGCAGGCGGTACATACGTCGCGTACATGCTCAATATGCTCGGCCCGATAATGCAGATGGCCAATGCCGCAGCCACGCAGGGCGTAGACCTGGGCAAGGAGCGCTTGCGTGACTTCATCGCCAACTCTGAAACAGCCCGAGGTGCCATTGGTATGCCGGCGACAGGATCGGCGGATGGTGGAATTGCTTTGAATGATCTGGATAAACGGGGCAAGAAGGTGGATAGCCTGGACGACATCTGAGTCAAAGAACTATATGAGGAGAGAAAGGGAGGAGGGGCGCGGGGTAGAAACACGATGAGGAGCACCTTTTTGTAGGGGCTAGGGATTGTGTAATTATATTGTTTCATGCTTGCTCTCTTTTTGTTTTTTTCTTGGTGCTTGAGCAGTTTTGGTTCATTTGGTTTTTTTCTTTTCGTTTACGGTATGAATATAACGTGGTTATGCCTTGAGGACAGAGAAACAAGGAATAGAAAGAAAAAAGACGAAGGCTATAGAATAGAAAGCAAGTTTAAGAAGATATGAAATTGATATAGCGCCCCCCCCCCCCTTGGAAATATGAGACTCCAGACGCCAGCTCTCGTGAACGTGAAAACAAACTCCCCCCCCTCCCCCAAAAGTCACACCAATCTAAAAGGCCAGCCCCGACGCTGATCCATACCACGTTGCTAGCTCATCTTTAGCCTGTTCTGTATCGGCCTTAAAGAAAGCTGTTAGCCTGCTTTCCGCCGGGTCTTTGTCTTCGGGCCACTCGACCTTGACGGGATTCGTCTTGCCTTCGATCAAGTCTTTGGCCGTACCCCAGCTAAAGCGACACTCGGAGCCCCAGCCAAACACAGGGTGCATGTTGTCGCGCAGCCAGCTAGTGCAGCGCGCATCGCTGGGGTAGCCTGAGCCCCAGTCCATAATCAGCTCGCCGTCCTTGGCATGTGGCTCGGCACCATTGGCGTGAGGGCGGTACATGACTTCGAGTGCGACGTCGCGCGTGACTTTGGCGCATACTGAGGCGGCGCTAACTACGGGGTACAGACTATCGGCCTTCTTGGCTACGGTGATGGCGACAGTGGGGAAGAGAGCTTGTAGCTTCGCTTGGTAGGTGGCTGGGTTGCCGATGGTGTCGACATAGATGTGCACCAGATTGACCCCACGTGCTAGCACTCCGGTGATCAGGGCTACGGTGGTGTCCATAGCCTGTGCATTGAGGTTATACGGGACGCTCTGCAGCATACCGCTGGCGATGGCACGTGCTGATAGCGCGGTCACAGCCCAGCCGCACGTCGAGTATAGGTCGGATGTTGGGTCGGCCAGAGTACGCATGAGATTGGCGCGGACACCAGCTGTGAGAACCTTGGAGTCGTCAAAGTGGTGTGTTTCCCGGAGCAGGCTATCGGAGAGGCTGGTCGGGAGGTAAAATACGCCGTAGACCATGGGGCCGAGCACAGGACCGCGGCCAGCTTCGTCAACGCCTAGAATGCATTCTTCGCCCAGAGAGGCATCAGATGACGCCGCTAGCCGTGGGGGTACGGCCGAGTAGTATGAATAGGTCTCGCCAGCGGCAATGGCAGCTTCATTGATGGAAGGAGGGAGGGGTGCGGTGGTTACAGTGGTGTCGGTGTCGGTGTCGGTATTGGTAGGGGCGGGAGTGGGAGCAGGGGAGGTGACAGAGAGAGAATCGACGGCAAGGTCGGCAGGAGCGGGGGAGCCAGCGACAGACATTGTTGTAAAGAGTTGTCGATGAGACAGGAGAAGTAGGCGAATGAGAAGCAGCGGCTTGTGAAGTAGTTCGGAGCTTGACGCGTCTACTGAAGGGCCAGAAGTAAGTGGACGCGTAGAGAGACCCACATTTCTATAGTCTGACTAATCAAAACATGCGATCAAGAATAGCTCCTGGTACGTTGAGACTACTTCTTGTTCGGTTACGGTGAAAGTCATATATGTTTGCAATTTCCGCCAGTCTTCAGCCACTAGAGAAGATCATAGCTCGATGTGAAGCGGCAACCGCCCGTCCATCACCTGTAAGATTTGTAGGTAATAAGTCGTGGATGAATACAACGGCAGCCAGCCAGTCATGCAGCCAGGAGGGAGGTGCCCCAAGCAGCTTGGGTGATGAATGGGCCAGATGGGTGCAGGGGTTGCAGAGGCAGAGGTGCAGAGGTGGTGGTGACGCGCAGCTGAAAGACTCCCAGGTAAGTCACAGAAGTACGAACTAAAGCCTGGGGATTTAAGGGCTTGTCATGTTCTACATCGTTCACATTCGCCAGAACGATGTACCAGTAACAAGAGTATGAGTTAGGCAACAGGCGGCAGTTTTGTATCGTCGTTTCTGTAGTCGCTGCAGTTTCTTCATTGTCGTTGTCGTTGTCCTTATTCTTGCATCTGATACGGAGCTATCACTCCTTGGTGACATTGGGATTGAAATTCACGCACCATGAACCCAACAGGCATATCGGTTGCCTGTCTTGTCTGAATAGGCATGTAGGCTGCGGAAAGGTTAGCTTGGGTGGATCTGGGAACCATCCCCCGAAAGTTTGGTCGTTATCGGATTGCAAAGGTAAAGAACATGTGGACCTCAGCGATGTCATCGTTGGACTGAATTTGACAACTCATGCTTCTTGGGCTCCGTATTATTGTTCGCGCAGCTTTGTCATATGGCTTCCTTATCAAAATCTCACCATGATCCACTTCAGTAGTTCAGAGAACACGGGATTTATTACCTGGAAGATGCCGACGTAAAAGGGGTTGCTGCTAGGAATAAGAGTGGAAGTATTTTAAGGCTGCTGTCCATGAAAATCCAGCAAGGAAACCAATCATTCCTCTTCGCCCTTCTAATTTGTCATAGAAAGTCTGACAAATTCTTGAACCACTTCTCTCGAACCCAAGAACCAACGAATCTGCGCCACATTCGGTGCCCAGCCCGGCGAGGTCTTCTGCTTCTTTCTAGGAGGAATTCACCATCGTCCCGCGCTTATGGCCTGGAGTCATTGGACAAAACTGGTATTACTTTTCGAATCCCTCGCCGCCGGTTGGCATCCAGAACCAGTGTCAAACGGCCCGTCCGAAGTGATTCCTGAAATGGAACAAGGCGGTATGACATGTAAGTCTCGCTCTTCCTTGATGTTTCTCACATTTTCCAAGTTTGAGAAAGCGCGATTTGCAATCGAAAGGAAGGCCGGGTTCATGATTTCTTGTAAAAAGGAAGTCGATCCGAACGAGTTAACGAAGGCAGGGTGTATATCATGAGTATCAACAAGTACCATGATATTTACATAGGACGAGAAGATTGCGATGCCCCAGTGTCCGTTGGCATCTCACGTCTGAGGTTATCTTGGCTCCGATTTTGCGGAGTCCCCAGCCCCATCATCATCATACAGCGTAGGCTGAATGATCTGCCCATTTGGGCCATCGCCCCGGACTGGTCTAGGGTAGAGGTAGTCATTAGACACGTGTCGTAGTAATCGTATGACAATGGCCCGGTTCCCAGACTGAGATATCTGTGGGCTCTAAAGCATCGTTTGCTGATGCACCTATTTGAGCAAGAGCTCCTTGTTCCGGAGTAGCATTCACAGATTGGTGCATGTTCCCTCCCGGCTGGCTGCCATGAGCTTTTGTCACATCGCAACGCCTCGGTTTTCCGAGCGGCATAAACCTGTCATGGGCCAACACATTTGATGGGGCTGGAGCTCCGTGTTCCGACGTAGTTTGAGCAAATTGGCATGAATGTCCACGTGGGCGGCTGTTAAGAAGCATTGGAACATTGAAATAGCCCAACTCCAAGTATGACATGCCCATGGCAGTGTCTAACCCCAGCTCTTTTCTAGCTTTATTGCTACTCAGTAACCCAAGGCTAGGTGGTTAGCATTGGCAAGATTTGCTTCTTTCAATGATGGCAGATCCATGTTGCACGTGCAGGTTTCCGTCGTAGGTGCACCTCCTCGACGTGGTCCATTATATGAGAAACGCGACTGAACTTGCGCGTCATGTCCTTATTAGACAAACGATCGTCTCCAGCAGAACTTTCTCTTGCTCCTCATGCATTGGTGAAATGAGATTATTCGGTGGCGAATGATTCAGAGTCTTTTTCGTATGATATGCTAAAGCCAGGCTTGACGGACAAAAACCACCCTGTGGGAAGAAAAAGCCACCATGGCGCGGACCTTTCGACAGGTAATGTCCTCGAGTTTCAAATCCCGCTTGAAATCGCATATAATCTTTTGCGGCCGGGGTCCTTTACCAAAGGTTGGATGGACTTCTCTTTCGACCACAACCCCGCTCAGCTGTCTCTCAATCTCAAAAATTCTCTTCGGTATTCTGGAGTTCTCGCTAGAGCTTTGAATATTTTCGACGAGCCCGCTCTGGAGACAGCTGAATGAACTTGAATTTTTGCTGAATGCCAATTGCCATGCGTTTATGGGCCTCGATAGCTCGGCAATATCTGAGCGCGACGGAAGCTTGTTAAGCTCTGACTTTGGAATTTTACTTGGGACTTTGGGACTGCATCTGATGCTCATGAGGAAGGGCCCTAGATGAGGCCATCTGCAGACGGGTCTCGTTCGATGTAGGCATCTTGTACGTTGAAGCCGACTCGGTGGTTCAAATGCGCGTTTGCCAAACAGCTCGTTATAAGATCGCGGCTCATGACTTGATCTACCACCTCATCAGGGGTTAAAACTGATGATGGCGTTGGCATTGGCTCGCCGCATACAGTAAGACGCGTGCACTTCTCCTCGGATCCAATAATCTGCCAATACGCTCAAAGTAGAATGCATGCTTTGCATACTTGATAGGATCTGCAGGAGACTTCTCCCACCTTCCAGAGATTGTTGTCATCGATTTCCGAAAGATGAGGGTCTTGGGTTTGCAAGGCTGTATGGCGTCGTCTTGGAGGGCCTGGGCAAGGATATGGATAATGGGACAAAGAATTGGCGAAGGATGTTCACGGAACAAGACGGTCCCGTCACAGAAAATGGCAGCAGTGGTGGTCAGAATAGACTTCCCTAGGCAAGCAACCTCAAGGCGCCGGCTTGTTGTCTGCTCCCTTGTAATATCAGAGGTAACCCCCCCATTGCAAGCACATTTCTGCCACCCTTCTTGGGATCTTTGATAACCCAAAGGGCCAAATCTCATAGCACAACATTTTGTGCAGTCGAGTTGGCTCTGTTTCCTGGTCTCTGGGCGTTTGTGGCTGCGACTGCAATTCGTTCTGGCGGTCTTTGACATCAGAGGTCTACTGTTCACTGATATTGGTGGAGTCTCATATCCGAGTCGTGTCTGCCGTCTGAGTCGAATACAGTGCCGTCATAATGGAAGGTCCAATTGGCCATCATCTGTAGGGAAGACAGACCTGTCGCGGGGCCAATCGTGTGTGAGCCCAAGCGGCAAGTTGTAGGTCGTCGAGATGGAAATTAACCTTCAAGATGACATTGGTATGCTGTCGAGTTGGGCGCTGATCTCGATGGAAGCGATGAATGGAGCACGTATCTGGGCAATTTCCTCGCAATCGTTCGCATTGACGCCATTGCCCTTGTCAACTCTTGGATGAAGCATATCAAAGTCTCGTTAATACTGATTGACAGTCTTCTTCCTGGATCGCTTGCGTGTGGGCTTCATATACGTCTCACAGGTCCGTCGGAGGAAGGGCATGACCAAGCCTTTGTCACAGGAGCCGGCGCCGATCACTGCCTCGCACGAATCACGTGCATTCTCACGGCACAGTCTGTCCATGGGGTCAATATAAATGCTGTTACTGATTGGCTTGCTCTAAGTATCTAAGAAAGATTACCTCATGAACGGCTTTCCGGTGTAGCAAGTATTGGCTCTGGTATAGTTGGCGTCAAGGGGGAGGGGATGGATGAGGTTTCATGCAGCCAGTCCTGCATAGCGTGGTAGCCCGCAGAATTGACTTTCCATTTTTGTTCTTATTGTCCGAGCTGGGAGTCTCGATGCCGCTTCTTTGCCACATGTTGAAGAGCATGGACAATATCCTGGCGAAGCGGTCAACGTGCAAGTACTGGAGCCATAGAAGTAGACGATTTGGCGGACTTAATTTAAGAACAGCGGAAGACGGAATCAAAGAGTTGGCAAAGTAAAAGGGCGAGGAGTCGATGACAGCCCAGGACGCAGTAGAGAGTGTGTAGTTGACGGTTGACGATGGAGGCCTAAGGACCATAGCCTACTTGTAGCGACCTGGCCCGATGACGCGAGACACCAAGTTGCAACCTTGGAGATTCAATAGGATGATGGGTAACGGGGAGCAGACGTCCAAGCCCTAGGAAGATGAAGCCCTGGAAAGATGAAGCCCTGGAAAGATGAAGCCTTGGAAAGATCAAGTCTTGGAAAGATCAAGCCCTCAAAAAGACCAGGCCCTCGAAAGACCAAGCCCTCGAAAGACCAAGCCCTCCAACGATCAAGCCCTCGAAAGATGCACACCCCTCTCTGGAGAAAGAGCGTAGCATATTTGATGAGCAAGCAGTGGAAGAAGCGCGTCAAATGACGCCAGATCTAAAGGCCTAACCGGCACACTCAGACTTGATGTATTGCTATTTTGAATCATCACGGGATTCCTAGGAAGTCGACAAGTTGCTCATGGTCGAGTTTTTGACGAGGAAGGAGGAGCGTTGTGTTCTCAAGTGGTTTGGATTATGCTTTTGGGGGGGGGGGATATTTTCATGGCCATGGCCATGGTCATGTTCTTGTTTTGTTCTTGTTTTGTTCATTTTTTTTCTATTTTCTTCCTCTATTTCTTCTTCTGTTTCTCTTACTATTTTCTATTACTATTACTATTTCTATCTCTATTACTTTTTATTTCTATTTCCTTTTTGCTCTTTGCTTTTGCTTTTGCTTTTGCTTTTGCTTTTGCTTTTGCCTTTGCTTTTGCCTTCTTTTGCGCCTGGACATCCTCTTGTAGGGCTCATAGGGAAAGACAGAAATCCCCCAGAAATATCCACCTCATCCGTCTTAACGGACTGTTTTGATATGCATCACCGAGAATAAAGACATAAAAACAAAGAACAAAAAAATAAGAAAAAAAAAAGGCAAGCAAACACATCTAAACAAAACACCAAAACTTTCACCTAATCTTGTCTTTGCTCTCTTTTCTCTCTTGCTTTTTCCGCCCTTTTGCGCACTCAATTTCACGATAAATCTTTCTTTTTAAATCTTTTCAAATCTTTTTCCCTTCCCCTCACTAACAGCAAACGCGTATTTTTTCGCACCTTCCTAATCCTGTCTCCTCCTACGCGCCCCTCCTATCATCATATCCAACACCTGAACTTGATCATCTCTACTTTGCTCCTCATTCTTTGCCTCTTGCGCTGACAACTGTGGCTTTTTTCATTGGTCGCTTTCAGAATGTCCCAAGCCCGCGGCGCTGCTCGTCGCCAAACGCAGCAAATCTTCGAATTAGGTCAAGCTGGACGGTAAGTACAACAACATACCGAGATTGTCGTCGTAGAGCAATTTGCTCAATCTTCTTGCCTTGCCTCAGCCCTGTACTAACAGCAGTCGCCTTTTTAGAAAAACTGGCGTCATTCTTCCCGACAATGGCCAGCGCGATGAAAATGGCCTACAGCCTCTCGATGGCTTGTTCTCTTCGCCTACCAAACCCGACGGCTCTACCCCACGCGCCGTTGAGCGCAGCATCATGGGCGAACAGGACATGGAAATAGACCAAGGTACGAATAATCGCGATTCTTCGCTCTACCGGCCCCATGGCTTCAGCTAAATCTTTCGCCCCTCTGTAGCTTCTAGTCCCGGTCCCTCAACCATCATGCGCAACCGTCGCTCCGGCGCCTCGGCACTACCAATCTCGCGATCGCCTGTTAGAACCAGTCTTGGATCGCCTGCTCTCAAAAACCCGCATTTATCGGCCCGGCCCTCACCAGCACGACCAGCTGCGCGCTTGCGCGGCCACGCAGACTCGGCTACAACTACTGCCTCGCCTGCTAACAAGGATAATCCGCAAACTATTTCTCGCAACTTGTTTGCTGCAGCGCCCAAAGTACAGCAGCACCCCCCTAGGCCTAATGGCACGAGCCGCTCACGGCGTTTCTTCCCCGAATCTGATGAAGATGAGGTTGACGACGACGACGACGACGTCTTGCAGCCTCCTGCGAAAGGCGACATCTTCGACGAGTCCATGCAGATGATTGAGGAGTTCATTCCACAATCCGATGCGCCACAGCTCCCCGACGACGACGACAACGACGAAGAGGAACAACAAGAGCCAACACCACTCCCGACAAGGCGGTCCAATAGATCATCTGGCCAACTGTCTAACAAACCAGATGCCCCAAAACCCAGCTCGAAGACTGCTGCCGCCGCTGCGAACATGCGCGGCCGTTTGAAACGGCCCAGGCGGTCAGATCCCGAGCCGCAGCTCGAATCCGACGAAAACGTGGAGGAGCAAGAGGAAGAAGAGAGCCTGTCTTCTGCCTCTATTCAGGATCCCGTGGATCTGCCTCCGCCCAATCCGCCCAGAAGGCAGGCTTCACAATCGTCACAATCTGTACCGCCTACCAAACCACCGTCTACTACTGCCTCAAAATCTGCATCCTCAGCGCGTGCCACCAGAGCAAGGGTCAAGCCTTCGCCAGCGCAGACTCTGAATCGCAAAGCCCGGGTTTCTGGGCGTTCCAAGACAACCACCGCGTCCAAGCCCTCGGCTGCTCCCGGCTCCAACGCTTCGAACAACGATAACAACGACAACGATGCCGGCGACAAGTCTCTACTCGAAGTGCAGCGCGGCCCGCCGCCGCCTAAACGGCGAGGTCTCATGTCTGTGCGCACCAATGACAATGTCACCACGACTCGTTCTGGCCGCACATCCTATGCGCCACTGCAATTCTGGAAGGGCGAACGTGCTGAAGTCGCTACTGAAACCTTCCGCGATACCAACAGCAACCAGGCCTTTATACTAGCTGCCACCAAGGAAATTATCCGTGTCGAAGACAACGATCCACCGCCATCTAAACGCCGTCGAGTCGCGAGACCAGCCGGTCGCCGAGCCGCCAGCGCAGCTGCTGCGAACACATCAGCAAAACGTGCCGCTTCTGGTAGCAGGGCTGGCGAGCTGCCGCTTGATGAGCCGCTCGAAGAGTGGGAACGCGATCCGGGCGTGGTGGATGGAGATGTAGTGCTTTGGACATATGAGCACGAGATTAACCCACCAGGACCAGACGAGGAAGTGGGCATCATTACAGAGCAGCTGGCTATTTCAAGCAGCGCCGTTGAAACACGCGAAATCAAGGACGCAACATTCCGCTATGCTAAGACTATGAGCCTGGGTTTCATGGGCTCCGGCATCGTCGACCTCCCGCCCGGTAGTGAAAAACGGCCCAAGAACTCGCGCCGCATGCAGCTGGTCTTCTTTGTGGCTTCCGGCAAGGTAAAGGTTACCATACACGACAATGAATTCCGCATTGGCGCCGGCGGCCAGTTTTTCGTGCCACGCGGAAACTACTATAGCATCGTAAACGACTATGATAACCCTGCGCGTATCTTCTTTGCGCAGGCATGTGAGATGGAGATGCAGCAGTATGAAGATGGGGGGGAAGCAGATGAGATGCCGGAGGATGAGTGAAAAGATTAGAGTGTGGATGGGAGGGAGAGATTGGTTGATTGCAATGTTCAAGCGGGTTCTTTTTTCTTCTCTTCGTGTCTTTTATTTCCGTCCATTTTTTTTCTTTTTTTCGCCTCATACCCAAGACTTGTCTCTTTTCATCCATGCGACGGCGGTGTTCTTCGCCGCATTTCTCATCTCACTCACTGTCACAGGCAACACACATGAAGGGCCTGCCAACATCAGACTTCGGGTTATCTCTTTTCTTTTGTTTTTCCTACTTTTCTTTTTCTCATTTGCGTTTTACTGGTGGAGTTTCTAGGGGGTTGGTGTCAAGATATCACATCACACTTTTTGTTTTGTTCTTTTTGTTGTTGTTTTCTTCTTTCTGTATGACTTTTTATTTTTCTCTTTTGATGATCTAATAACAATGCACAAATAGGTGCGCATGTTGCGCCCTCGGCTTCAAGTCCGGAGTTTCTTTCATCCTTTCTACGTCTTGCTACTTAGAATCTTCTTCATCTTGGCCATCTCCTTCTCCAGATCGTTGATCTTTTGTTGGCTGGCGTCCAGTTTCTCCAGCAGATACTTGACGCGGCTACCCACCTGCCACGGCTGCTTGGGCAGACCACCTAACAGCACCAGCTCGCTCTCGGTCTTTTCAATCTTCTTTGTTTCGGCCTTGACTAGTTCCGATAGCGCGTCCAACTGTAACCGCGCGCGCAGCACATCGTCGCCCATCAGGGTTGCAAAAGCTGCACGATACGCTGGCTTGCCCGTCGTGATGGTGCGAGGTCGTCCGGCCTGCCAGCGTACGTTAATCAGTTCGTGGGCCGCAAGCCCCTCAATGGCTGCCGCCGCAGCAACGCTGTCATTCGCAAAAAGTCCCGATAACAAGACTTCCTCATAGCGCAAGCTGTCTTTGGTCGCAAGTTGGGACACTAGCGTCCACGCCTGCGATGGGGTCCATGCACGTGGCGATGAGGGAGGTGCAATTCCGGAGGAATCTGAAGAGCGTGACGTCAGGTACATGCGGACAACTTCAGCTGCCAGCTGGTTAATCATCTCATCGAGGGCCGCGAGTGGCTCTTCGCCCGCGTTAAGCCGACGTGAGAGTGCTTCAAGATCTGTAACACGGCCACCTAGGGTGTGGATCGCACGGTTGAGTTCCTCGTGGTTTAGCTTCTCCAGTCTTTGCTTGACAGCTGCCGCCGAGGATCCATCAGCAGCCCCCTCATCAGCCTCCGCTGAAATCCGACTTAGCACAAAGTTGCGAGCAACATCTGGCGCCAAGTCGCCGAGAGCCACTTGGCGGAAAGCACGGTCGGGGAGCACGCGGGCTAGTGTCTTGGTGAACGAGGCTTCGCTTGTCAAGAAAATGACATGGGCAATGTTGTTCTGCACCAGCATGGCGGCCCATTCCGTCAGCTTGTCATACAGTATAGGGTTGTTTTCCGCACCATAAAGAAAGTTGTCAACTACCACCACAGACCGGCGTTCCGGGTGAGCCTCTAGATATGCGTCCTCTGACAAGTCAGAATCTTTCATCTTCTTGCGGTCCAAAGCAGACGCATCCTTGAGTGCTGCCGCCGTCGTGTTCAGAATCCGCGCTACTTGTGCCTCAAAGGTCTCGCTAAACGACGACTTGACGCCCGTAGTTCCCTGGATTGCCAGATCAACCATGCTTGATAGGCTATATGCCCAGGCAAAGATAGGGCGGTAGCCAACCGACGCGGCGAGGTTCTTCAGTGCAACACTTTCGCCCCGGGCATCAGCAATGGGCTTGCAATCTAGAACAAGGACATTCTTACGCTCGCTCAGAGCCTGATCCAGCACCAGCTCGGTCTTTCCGGAGCCGCGCGGACCATATACAACAACAAAGGTATCGGTGTTCTCCCGTGTCCACATCTTGACTTCGTCAATAAGGTCCTGTTGCTGCTCCCAAACAGCACTAAAGGCAGCAGAATCGTGGAACGAGCCGCCAGCAAACGACAGGAGGTCGGATGTGCGAGTCTTGAACCAGGTATAGACTGCTATTTTATTCAAGTCAAACGAATGCTGTATATGGGTTTGCACAAAGAACTTGCGTATAGGGTCGAAAACCGACACGGTAATGGCTGCCAGTATAGCCGCCAAGATGGGGATTACGATGCGCGGATGCGATGTAATCCATGTCCAAAGACCACGCATGCGGACATTGGTCTCGTAGGAAGTCTGGAGTCTTGTTCCATCCTTCCCACCGCCCAGCTCAGCCGGCACAAGGACACCGTGCAGACAATTCCGGGCCATGATGGCATCATTCATGCTAGCAAAGTCCACATAGGCAAATCGCGGCAAGATTTTGGAGTCAAACGACTGTGAAGTAATTTCCGATATCTTGCCGTAACGGCGAAATAGGCTGTACATGTTCTCCTGTGACAGTTCGGCCGCTGTGCCGCCAGCTTCTTTGGGCATAAACTCAATCTTGATGCGGCGGCCGGGAAAACGCCGGAGGTCTTCTAGCCATGGGATTCCCTTGACGAGGCCGATGTCAATGCCGCGGAAAGGACTATACCACGTCCGGACTGGGTTTTCCTTGAGCCGAAGCTTGATTTTCTCTAACCATCTTTATGTTAGTCTATTTCTTGGCCCTGGGCAAGAGTCTGCATGTTTTTACTCACCAGCAAGCTCTTTTTTATCAGTCCCAGGCTTGTACTTGATCTTGACAAAGGCACCGCCATCCTTCAAGCGTGGAATCACCTCGGTGATCTCAACGCCCGAGCTAATTTGAATAGCTCTTTGGGCCAGGCTGACAGGGTCTGAGCCGCGGGAAGGGGTTGCCAACTTGCGTATAGCATCTGATTGCAGTGGGCTGAGCCACTCCAACATGAATCCAAACTTCACAGGCAAGAAAGATGTGTCTAAATGCTTTTGGTCAGTAGAAGCTTCAGGCACTGTCCAGCTAGTAGTTCGTTTCACGCCGTTTCTTTCCTTTGGCGCCTAGTGCCACGGCATACTTACTATTGACAAAAAACAAAGCCTCGTTCTCTTTGGCTGCAATATGACCGCCACTGCGGTCCTCGGCGACCTCAGCATCCTCAACCGGCTGTGGAATATCGGAGCCCGAGTGTTCCGCCGCGGCTTTGGACAAGCCTCCAACACCATTGCTTGTGCTGGTGCTGGTGCTGCTGCTCTCCCATCTGACTGATGTTGGACAAGGCTGTGCCCTGACAACACGGGATGCGGCTGAAAGGTAAAGACGCGGCCGTGACAGCACAAGCCGATGGTGAGCTGCCAGCGACTGCATCTGTGTGCGGCGCAGGAGCATCATCGTCTGTTTTTTTTCGATTCTTTTTTTTTTTTTTCGGATGATAGAAAGGCTTTTGGAACGTTGGATCAAATCAGGTCATTGCTTATTCTAGTCGAAGTAAAATGTGGTCGTATGGGCCGCTTTTGTGCGAGATCGTGTGATTAACTCTGTGAATTAATATCTACAAAGGTACAACACAACTTCTTCTTTGGGCTCAGAAATTAGGCTAAGGTTCAGGCTCCAAAATCTTGATACTGCATTGGTAGCTACTTGGATTGGAACGCAGTCTGGTTGGAGGGGCAGCTTCGTGTTTAGTTCTGGTAGCTTCCTTCTAAATGACATGTCGAAGCCTGAGGCGGAAACATAGTTTGAATGGGTAGGGTAGAAGCTCAGAGAAAACACCTTGTGCGTGCCCATTTCACACACCCTCTAACAATTTGGTCTATTTTACAACGTTGCCACTGCCGCAGCTGCATTGATGCTTCTTCCCGCATAACGGCCTCATCGCCTTGCTTTTTGCTATTCTGTTTTATTCCCATCATGGCTAATAGATCGTATTGAAGCCCCGCGTTTGTGTAAGCTCATTTCAGTCCCACTCTATCAGTATCCACTAATCATTGCTGCTGCAGTCTTAAGCTATTTTTCATATTAGGGTTTGGGTTTGGCTACGAAATTATCGCGAGCCTCAACAAGTCTACAGCGAGGAAACACCATCTCAATAGCTGTTGCTATTACCCTGCCCTGGTCGCTGCATCTAAACAAAATAAATTGTCATTGGATTTTGCGCAACACTTTTTCGAAGCTATAGGTCGTCTTTCCAACAACTAACAACATCACATCAAACTCCACTGTCGCAACAATGGGCTGGTTCTGGTCAAGCAATTCACAAGGGCCAGTGAAGGATACACATACCACAGGTTCAAGCCCCTCAACGCCCGACTCTACTGCAAAGCCCGAGACTTCAACGACTTCTGACGCCAACACCGACCCTGAGCTTCAAAAGTTCGTTGATCTATTCACTAGTAGCACATCGCCCCTATCCGACTCCAACACCGGCGGCACCAACACCAGCACCAGCACAGGCATCAGACCACAGTCAGCCACTCCCTCTTCTTCTTCTTCTTCTTCTTCTTCTTCTTCTTCTTCACGGCCGTACTGGCTCCCGGCATTTGTAACCACCCCGCCCGCATCTACACCTTCTAACGCCTCTTCCGCATGCCCCGACACCCTCTCGCCGATTGCCGAGGCGATCCTGCCGGTTGAGATGTCGTGCAGCCAAGCCTTTGACATGGCTTTTGCCTGCCAGTCACTAGGTGGGCAGTGGAACTCCATCTATCGCACAGGCGAGATGCGTTCATGCAGTGATCTTTGGAGTGACTTTTGGTTTTGCATGCGCCATAATGGTTCGTCAGGCCCCGTTACCGAGAATCTTATCCGCGGCCACTATCGTCATAAGGAGTGGGAAAAGTATTATGCCCCTGGCAAGCACAGCTCCGAAGATGTGTGGCGCAGCAGAGAAGATCGTGTACCGTTAGATACTGCTTTCAAGACACCTGTTCCAAGCTTTGAGGAGGACAAGTAAGAGGGATGTAAAAACGGGCTTTGGCTTCGTTTGTTATGTCATTCACCTGTCGGAAACAAACTAATTGCAACAAGTTGGCTTCTAAGGGAAGCAGGCAAGGCAAACCTGATCACTTGTATAATACTGATTGTACCAATACCAATAAATATCATACTGAACTAAACTGCAGAAGAAAATGGAGCGGCGAGAGGGGAACCACTAATAAATTACGAAATTCAATCCCATAATCATCTCATCATCACGATTCAAAAGACCAAAGTTTGTTTTATACTGGACTCAATTCTTCCCCTTATTTACGGGAGATAAACTAAAGTACAATGACCAAGAACCAATTCTTGGTATTTTCTGACCCAGAAGAAAAATTAGAAAAATGTAAAGCAAAAACAAGACCTCAATACCATGAACACTTGAACGAAGGAAAAAAAAATAAACCAAAAATGAACACAAAAAAGCAGCATCTAAAAAGTCATCACACCCGTCAAAGCCCCCAAGCCGTCCCTGCGAGAGAAAATCCTTTTATGGATCATCATCATCTCTCTAGAGCAGGCCGTCACTATAGGAAGCCGGCAAGGAAGCCAATCTAGTCCAAAAGGCTAAACCGTTTAGTCGACCTCCTCGACGGTGGGACCATCGTCGTGGGTGGCACCAGGGGCACCGCCGGGAGCACCGGGGAAGCCAGCACCGGGGGCACCGCCAGGAGCACCAGCAGAGCCGTAGAACTTCATCATGATGGGGTTGGCAATGGCCTCTAGCTCCTTCTGCTGGCCCTCGTACTCCTCACGAGTGGCCTGCTGGTTCTCGTCTAGCCAGGTAACAACCTTGTCAACCTCGGTCTTCAGGGTCTCCTTCTCAGTGGCATCCAGCTTCTCGTCGGCCTTGGGGTCTGAGATGGTGTTGCGCAAAGAGTAGGCGTACGACTCCAGGCCGTTCTTGGCAGCGACACGGCGAGCCTCAGCCTCATCCTCGTCCTTGTACTTTTCGGCCTCGGAAAGCATGCGCTCAATCTCTTCCTTGGACAGACGACCCTTGTCGTTGGTGATGACAATCTTGTTGGACTTGCCGGTACCCTTCTCCAGGGCGGAAACGTTCATGATACCGTTGGCATCCAGGTCGAAGGTAACCTCGATCTGGGGGACACCACGAGGAGCGGGGGGAATGCCGGTAAGCTCGAACTTGCCCAGCAGGTTGTTGTCCTTGGTACGCTGGCGCTCACCCTCGTAGACCTGGATCAGGACACCAGGCTGGTTGTCCGAGAAGGTGGAGAAGACCTCGGACTTCTTGGTGGGGATGGTGGTGTTGCGGGGAATCAGCTTGGTCATCATACCACCGGCAGTCTCAATACCCAGGGACAGAGGGGCAACATCCAGCAGCAGGATCTCGCTAGTAGTCTTGTTGGAGGTGTCACCAGACAGAATGGCAGCCTGGACAGCAGCACCGTAGGCAACAGCCTCATCGGGGTTGATGCTCTTGTTGGGCTCCTTGCCGTTGAAGTAGTCTGAAATGAGCTTCTGGATGCGGGGAATACGGGTAGAACCACCGACCAGAACGATCTCGTGAACGAGCGACTTGTCAATCTTGGCATCAGTCAGGACACGGTCAACGGGCTGCAGGGTTGAGCGGAATAGGTCCTGGCACAGCTCCTCGAAACGGGCACGAGTGATGGAGGTGTAGAAGTCGACACCCTCGTACAGAGAGTCAATCTCAATCGAAGTCTGGGCAGAAGAAGACAGAGTACGCTTGGCACGCTCGCAAGCAGTGCGAAGACGACGCAGAGCACGGGCGTTGGAAGTCAGATCTGAATAGCAGTTAGTACAAGTGTTTTCAAATCGAATTTTAGTGTGGGAACGGGAAGGAATCACTAACCCTTCTTGTGCTTGCGCTTGAACTCATTGACGAAGTGCTGGACCAGACGGTTGTCGAAGCTAAAAAATCCACTTGTTAGTACCATTATTTTGATTGGCTGGCAATAGCAGGGGGTGTGTGTGTGTAAGTCAGTAGGCACAGACAGGGAATGAATTAACTTACTCCTCACCACCCAGGTGGGTGTCACCAGCGGTGGACTTGACCTCGAAGATACCGTCCTCAATGGTCAGCAGCGAGACATCGAAAGTACCACCACCCAGATCGAAGATCAGGACGTTGCGCTCGCCCTCGACCTTCTTGTCAAGACCGTAGGCAATGGCAGCGGCAGTGGGCTCGTTGATGATACGCAGAACGTTCAGGCCGGCAATGAGACCAGAGTCCTTGGTAGCCTGACGCTGGGAGTCGTTGAAGTAGGCAGGGACAGTAATGACAGCGTTGTTGACGGTGGTGCCCAGGTAGGACTCGGCAGTCTCACGCATCTTGGTCAGAACCATGGAGGAGATCTCTTCAGGGGTGAACTGCTTGGTCTCACCCTTGAACTCGACCTCGATAATAGGCTTGCCAGCACGCTGTAATGGACAGTTAGCAACTTTTTTTCCATTGTGTATTATTAGATTGGGTGAGTATATTTGTCACTTACATCGACGATGTTGAAGGGGAAGTGCTTCATGTCAGACTGGACCTCGGCGTCGTTGAACTTGCGGCCGATCAGACGCTTGGCATCGAAGACAGTGTTCTTGGGGTTCATGGCAACCTGGTTCTTGGCGGCATCACCAATCAGACGCTCAGTATCGGTGAAGGCAACTATGGCGAAGACAGGATGGTTAGAATTTTGGACATGATCAACGCAAAAGCTGGAGTGTAGTAGTAGTGGTTGAAATTGGGTCTTGACGGTGGACAGTCAACTTACCGAAAGAAGGTGTGGTACGGTTACCCTGCTCGTTGGCGATAACATCGCAGCGGTCATCACGGTAGATGGCAACGCACGAGTAGGTGGTACCCAGATCAATACCAACAGCGGGCGCCATTGTGAATATGTGTATGTGTAATTAGGAAGATGGAAAAGACAAGAAAAAGATGGGTATCAAAGAAACAAAGAGTAAAGTAAAAAAGCTAGTGAGAGAGATCAAGTGAACCGGACAGAGCTCCCTTTTTATTTTTGATGGGGAAAATTTGTGTGCGGAGTTTATTGTGCAAGAGTGGAGTGGTTTGGGTTTGTTTTGTTGTTGTGTTATGGGGAGGAGAGAGGAAGACAAGCCAGGAGAAATGGAAGAGAGAAGAGGGTTTTGTAGTAGCTGGATTCTGGTGCGTCTCCGGCGGCCTGTTTGGCTGCTGTATACACAAATGGCGGGGCCATAGAACCTAGCAGAGTCCAGGAGAAGCTGCCCGAAAGTACTTGCCCCGCGCATAGAAACTTCGATCTAGTTCGATGCTGTTCCAAGCTCCCCCACTACCTGCCAAACTAAGGACACAAGCTAGACACTGCTTCCTCTTGGTTCCTGTTGGTTCTTGCTGGTTCTTGTGGCTTCCCTGCACTCCCTAGTTCCAGCACCTTGTAGTACCCTCTGGAAGACTCTGAGAAAACTTGCAGTTGCCTAGCGACTTCAGCAGCCCCGGGGTCCATGCATTAAGCGGATGACTATTTTTTTTTTTCCTGTTTATTTTCCAATGCTTTTCAATGCTTTTTTATTGCAGCTTGATTCCATTGTTTCTACTTGATTCTTTCAGCACTATCAACACCCAAGTATTGTGCCGTAGCGCCGCCCGCCACCCTGTGTGCCAAAGTTTTAGCTTAGCTCAGCAAATACTAAAGTAAAACCACTTGTGTTTCTAGTAGCTTGTCATTCTGCCGTACTGCTTTCCTATTACGGTAAGAGAGCCAGGTGTAAAATCCGGCTCTAGGTAGTGTCACTTCCCGCTGCTGTTGCTGTTTTATTCGAAGCTGGAAAGGTTCCATGCAATACGCTTGACTTCTACGCTGCCCTGTTAGCATCATATCATTGGCTGATTAGTCAGGGGGGGTCGCTGTACCTTGCGGTAGCACTATCCTGGCTCATTAAACAAAGTATCCTGTACACAGCCCACAATAAAATACGCAAGCGACAAGACCACCAAAGACATTACTCAAGCGGAAAGCGGACAACGGGAGAGCATAGATTCGCACATGTTGCAGCTAGGGGATGGATGAGTCTAGCAACTTGGCCTCCCTCCTTGTTACTTGCCATCCTTTTCCACTAATCCCTGCCAGTATACGCAAAATAACTAGCTTGCTTTGATGTTCTTCTCTTGGTTTCCTTTGCACTCTATCATGCAGAAAATTTTCGGTAGTACGTACCTCGAGCCCTTACTGTGCAACTTGATAAAGCTTTTTGGTCTTTCCATCTTTTTTGCCTTACCTTGCCTCTTGGAGTTTTTTGTTATCTATCATCATCAGACTAAATTAGCCGTAATATTGCCTTTGCTCTTCTTACCCACACCTTGCTATATCTTATTCTTCCCTTTAGTTGGGAAAGGGAAATAAACCGGATTCTACCCAAAGGTAGAGCTAAGCATAGAGATAAACACGGGATGGCAAAGTGAGGCACTTGGACTTGGGCTTTTACTGTTCTTTTTGCTGTGATAATCCTTCATCCCTTATGCTCAGGATCCTTCAGATTGGGTCAATAGTGACTCGGTGGTCGGGGATTCTGGTGAGGCGGGGAAAGGTCGAAAATATGCAAAGCAGCCCTCATTTTTCTCCTATCTCTATTCCATGCATGCAGTCCTGCTGTGATATGCACATATCTATAATCTGAATGAGACTTATCATGCTGTTGTGTGCCATTGTTCATGTGTCTACCTGACCAAGAATGAATCATTACGGCAAGGGCCTGCCGGATTGGTCAGACATAGGCGAGAGCGGGGCGTTTATTTGTTCTAACCTTGTTAATTAGTAGAGCTTTGTAGCTCTGTAGCTGTGTAACCCTATATAACCCTACTAGGAAGGCATCGTGATGGCGGTACGTCACACGGCACACAGCACACGTTGTATGTCCTGGAGTGATGTGAAAAGACAGTATCAAAATTCTACCATGTCACACTTCGCGGACTCTCCGAAAAAAAGAAAAAAAAAACACACGACCCATCGCTTGCACCCCAATAACAAGCTGCAATAGAGCTATTTCAGTGTTCTTCAAACGCTAACTGGTGATGAGACAGACAGCTTTATCTGGTCAATTGCTGTGACGATACCAGACGAGTCTACCTGGAACCACCCTACGGCTACTGGACTACCTAATATTCATGGCCATTTCGAAGATAGGCTAGGTGGCTCAGCGAAAGTCTGGCTAGTCATTCAACAACACCACCCAGCATAGGACCTCTGCTAAGATTCGATCCAATGCCCCCTCCAGTGCCATGCAGAACAACTTCTTCCGAAATCGTGGACATTGATTTTACCTTGCGACGCCAGTTTAACAAAACCAGCTTCAGGTGATTATGCCCCATGTTTCCTCCACAACTTTCACCACTGATCCGTCCGATCCATTGCCGCTTCAGCTTGCGAATGATGTCATAGCTTGCCTTGTTGACCCTTTAGTTTTTACTCAAACCATGACTCAACTGAACCGCTACGTTCAAAACAACCCCAAGCTGACTCTTGGCTCATCATGATATTCATAGACCCCCTCAGCGAGAGATCATCGAAGCCGCATTGAATAGATATGATGTCTACGTGCAAGCCGCAACTTCGTTTGGGAAAAGCTTGTGTTTCCAATTGCCAGCTGTGGTGGATGAGGGCAGTGCGTTAACCACGTCTCGTAGAACAATCAATAGTCGAAACTATTGGGACTGATACCGAAGGAGACATAAACTAACACATTTTATACCCTAGTTACCATTGTGGTGTCGCCTTTGCTGAGTTTGATGGTATGTGCTACACTGCCATAAATGTCGGCTCCTTCATTACTGTACTAACCTTCGTAGATGAACCAAGTAGAAGCGCTCCAGGCTGCCGGAATCAATGCTCGATCTCTCAACTCAAATACACCCCTACAAGAACGTAATTTAATTTTGCACGACTTGGCTACGGGCCACCCACGCACAAAACTCCTATATGTGACGCCAGAGCTTTGCTCCACCGACCGGTTCCGCGAGCGTTTGCAGATTGTCCATCGCCAGCGCGAGCTCGCCCGCATTGCTGTGGATGAAGCCCACTGCATCTCTGAGTGGGGGCATGACTTCCGCCGTGACTTTAAGCGCTTGAGCTGGTTTCGACAGACTTTTGATGATGTCCCTATCATGTGCCTGACAGCTACGGCCAACCCACGTATCAGCGAGGATATTTTGCGCGTGCTCGGAATTGATGCTACACCAGACCGGCTACAGCGATTTGCACTAAGTGCTCATCGCCCAAATCTACACCTTGAAGTGCGATACACTAGCGACGAGGGAGACAATCGCCTTTCTGACTTTGTTAAATGGATTAAGGGAGCCCATGAGCGGCGGCGGGGCCCTGAGCGAGTGAAGGAGCTAGGTGGAGGCCGCGTCGAGAATGTATGTGGCATTATTTATACCATGTCACGTAATGAATGCGAGTCGCTTTCTGCAAAACTACGCGAACACGGCCTCGGCGCACGCCCATTCCATGCGCGATTGTCTAAGGAAACCAAGGAGGACACGCTTGCGCGCTGGATAAACAATGAAGAAGGGTATGACATCATTGTCGCTACTACTGCCTTTGGTATGGGTATTGACAAGGATAATGTCCGTTTTGTCGTGCATTGGCGTCTACCAAAGTCCTTTGAAGGGTATTATCAGGAAGTCGGCCGCGCTGGCCGTGACGGCAAAGCCAGCTACTGCTTTTTGTACTATAGTCGGGAAGATTTCGAGCGCGTGCACCGGATGGTTCGTTCCGAAAGTGGCCTTGGTGGAGGTGGGGGCTCCGGTGGTCCAAATATGGAAGCAAGGCTTCGCAGCCTACAGGCGATTTCGCTATTCTGCGAAGAAACGAACCAGTGCCGACACGCACAGATCTGCAAGTACTTTGGCGAGGAAGAAGTGCCTGAGTGTGACTATGCATGTGACTGGCACAAGGACGCAAATGACTTGCGAAAACGCTTCAGGCGAGGGCTGGCGAGCCAGGAATGGGTAAGTACACAGGCTGAGAATCTGGCTTACGAAAATTACTATGACTAGAGATATAGATGGGTTTCATGTAGCTAAGGAGATGATGGAGGGTGATACTTTTAATGACACGAAAGGGATTAAATTTTTTTTCATTCGCTACAGTGCGTATAAAATTGGTGTAATAAGTAGTGTATTGGTATGAAAATCGCTTGCTATCAGAAGAGGCGTTATGGCAAAATACAATAAAGATATCAAAGAGTCGATGTTATGGTTTGAATAACCAGGCCTGCTTCGACTCTTGACTAGGTCATGTCACACAAGCATATGCTCGTGTTGGAAGGTTTGAAAACGCACCAAGATACAGAAACGTTATATCATACGACTGTATACCCGGAAGAATTTAGCATGCCCATAGCCGCTTTAGAATGGGATTCTCGCAGTTTGTCTGTGTGCGGCGGGAATATACCCAAGATAGCCACACGGCGAAAACGGCGGCGACACTGAGGCAAAGGGAGTTGATTCCATGACCCCATGTCTGCTGGGACGTGAAGTCAGATACTGGGTAGAGGCAGCCTGCTAGAGCTTTGGCGGGGATGCTCAGTGTAATGCATAAACCCACAGCAAAGCTTTGGGTAGAAGTAGAATGCAGATTCGAAGAAAGCCAGGCAAGAAGAATAGGGAAAGTAGCAAAAGGCCCAACCACAGCCATTATAAGTGCAATATAGCGCCCGGAAACGTTGTTCACGGGGAGGCTTCCAAGAAACAGAAAGCCCGTGGCCCCGACGAGCATGAGGTAGGCACAGACAGTCCCGCGGCAGTTTTGCTTGTCACAAAACATGGCACTAACATAGGTAACAATCAAAGCAATTATGTCTAGGACAGAGTTTCAAGTCAGCTATGAGCCAAATTATATTGAAATGGAGTATATCTAGACTTACATGGAGGAATGGTCATCAACTGGGAATCATAAGAGTTATATCCAATGCTTTGCATAAGCAGTGGACTCGCAACCGAGATGCTAGTAAGAGGAATGGTCTTAAGACTGTAGATCAAGTAGTGAACATACAGGCGCCAATCACCAAGTACATGTACAATATTTTTCCAGAGTACGTTTCTAGATGAACCATGAGACGCAAAGAGCCTCAATCTCCAAAGCGCCAGTTCCTTTTCAGACAAGTCTAGGAAGTGAGTGCTCTGGGGGTAATCGGGCAAAACAATTTTGACAATGACGGCGGTTACCATGCTGAGACTACCTTCCATCCGCAGCACTATTTTTGAAAGTTAGCTTCAAAGCGTCTATGCATAGACAGCTCGTATGAACTTACGCCAACGCCATCCCGATAGCTGATAGTTTGGATTCAGTTCCATGATTGTGGACGAGGCAAGTCCACTAAAGGCTCCGGCGAATTCCGCAGTGGCAAGAATCAAAGCAAGACGGGTTGCTCTTTCTTCACGCGTATACTAAAACGAAATGTAAAAGACCAGCCCAGGGACTACTCCGGCTTCGAACATGCCGAGGAGAAAATGCAAACAGGCTAGTTGCCAGGTAGAACGAGCAAAGCCGATCAACAGCGACGTAAGGCCTGAGCCGAACAGTAAAATCGCCAACCAGCTGGAGGGACCCAGAGCTTTGAGGCAATAGTTGGAGGGAATAGCAAAAAGAGCATAGGCCAAAAAGAACATGGATACGACGATGGAGTAGGCTTTGGGTGAGGTGATGAACATCACGATGATGTTGTCGGTTTGTCTAGTTTCCTTGAAGTCAAGTGCAGTGATGTTGGGACGATCAACATAAGCAAGGAAATGCATAAAAAAGCAAAGTGGGATCAGCTAGAGGTCTTGCTTCAGAATGAGCTTGTTGATTGAGTAGCGGTTTGCATGAGGTGGGGGGCAAAAGCACGGAAGAGCGGCCTAGAGGAAAATACGACAGGTTAACGGACCCAGTACGGATGAGCTTAGAAATCAAGGAAAAGAGAACGCACCGGAGGGGAAACTAGAGTCGTGTCGCTGCTATTTCGGGTTGGAAGCTCGTAGATAGGGCCCGGCGGATGTCGCAGCGCGTTGGACAGCGGGTGTGGAGGATGAGTTGGGCGTGGTGGACTTGGTGGGTAGCGTCCTAGCCGTGGCATTTCATGACGATGAAACTTCGAGCGACGGGGAGATTGCTTAGGCATTGTTTACGTTGGTGGCAATAAAGATACTAGGGGGCTTGTGAGAGGCAATGGTACAATAAAGATAAAGTGTATATAGTGAAGCTTAGAAACAAAACACAAAAGATAGACAAGAAAAATAAATACTGAAGCTAGGATGGCACGATGAAGGGCACGTCTATAGACAAGACGGGCATCGGTAATGGTGGTGGTGATGGATAAATGAAAGTTGTGCTGCCGAGATGAAGAGAGGAAAAGAGAGAAAGAAAAATAGGCTGAATTTTGGTTGCTGAATTTTCAGCTGTGTTTATGTCATGCTGATCCAGCGTAGGCTGGAGAAAGCAACTGCCCAATGTAAGTTGCACATAGATCATTGGTGGTGATGTTGGGAGTGTGATTAAAGTTAACCCTAATGAAGCAGCCCTGTATTGAAGCCATTTAGATGAAGAATACAGCCGAAGATTAGCCGACAACAAGGAGAGAGAGGTATGGGGTCTTCGGTGAAAGTCAGGGTTGGGGCGTCTCCGAGACTTGAAGCAAGACTGACTAGGGAGGGAAGGGATGGAAGAGGGCGAAGGAGGGCGTTACCAACGGGTGAAAAGGCGACAGATACGAGAATTCGTGATAGGGGAAGCCGTAGTCAGCCTGAGTCGGATTCAAGTTCCAACTGGGACAGCTGACACTTGCAAGATCTCATCGCTCGGACCCTGGTGGCCTGGTCCCTGTCGTGACGCTCCTGTTTTTGGGTCTAGCCTGATGATCCCTTCTTAGGAGGACTTCCATGCTGTTCTTTGACTCCTTTTTGTTTGTTCTGAGGTGCTCTTACGGGGGGGGGGGGCCTAGAGCACCATAGTTACAGCGCTAATGGAGGCGGAAACAGCGTATTAGAGACGGCTGAAACACGGGTGGCCAGATAGGCCATGCACACAGATGAGTTTACAGGAGGTTGAGGGGGCTGTAGCGGTATAGATAGCTGGGACGATAGCTATAGGGGCTGGACCTGGTGGTGGCCTAGAGTTCCAGGCCCCCATGCTCACTGAAGTGTGAGATGAGGAATGGGACAGACAAGACAAGAGTAATCATCAAGACAGTTCTTTTTTTTTTTCTTTTTTTTTCTTCTTTTTTTTCTTCTTTTTTTTCTCCCTCTTCGCAGTGTTATGGCCTTTTTCTTCTCCTTGTTCTGCTTTCTTCTTTCTTTTCTTAAATGTGTGTAGATCTTTGATGAATACGATCTTTGACTACAGCACATTCTTGTGTATTTTCTTGCCTTATCTTCTGGTTTCTTTTGCGATCATATCATGTCTTGATTTCCCTGTGTGCATTATCGTCACTACTAAACTGTATTTCTTTTTCTTGTTTTATCCTCTTCATCCTGTATTTCTGGTTCCTTTATTTTCTTCTGTCTCACTATCGCGACCTTCAACGATCTTGAACGGCCTTTCTTCTTTGTCTTTAATCGAGCGTGCGCTTCAATTTCTACCCGCCGCTCCCCACAGCCCAGTTTCTGTTTGTCTTTCGTTGCTTCCAATCGATTCTCATTTCTAGCCAAACCAGGGCGTGTCATCTTTTCTTCGGTCTAGAGCTGGCCGTAGCCTTGTCTCTTTGTCGATCCAATCCTACAATCACTGACTAAAGCCTGCAAAAGAACACCAACAACACAGCCACCGCCGCACACTGGCCCCTCTTTCAACGTCAGCAACACCAACATCTTCATCTCCCGTCTTCACCGCGGCCTCTCACTCTCTTCTAATATCCACGCTGTGAGGCATTCTTTGGCTCAATGGATCGTCCCTCGGGACACCTCGGGGCTACCACCCAGCTCCGGGGCCTCCCCGAGAATCCGGTCCATGCTCTTCGTCGACTCCCGCCTCCGACCATTCCGCAAGTGCCCCCGATCCCAGCAAATCTACGATCAACCGTGCCCTCGCTATCCGGATTTCCACAGCCAAGAGCTGCTCAGCCAGCCCCATCGCATGACCAAGTATTGCAACTAGCCCGTACTGCTCTTGAAAATGCGCTGCGCGATAATAATGCCACTGCCGGGGCTAGTGGTATGGGCTCTGAGATCAAGCCAGGAGTGACTATTGATCTAAGCCGCAATAATATACGCGAGTTGCCTGAAGAAGTTGTCGATATCATCAATCATGAACTGGAACGGTGAGTAGCCCCCCCTTCTTGGCAATATTACGCACACGCTAACTGCTTCTTCAATTATCGTCCGTAGACTGGCCCTCTCTCACAATTTTCTCACAACATTCCCGGCGCGCTTTGTTGAGTGCTCATCTCTACGGTACCTTAATATCCGCAACAACCAAATCAAGGATTTTCCTCTAACGGTGTGTCTCTCCTCGTTATCCCTTTTAGCCAGCTTCCTCTCGACGCCCCTTCTAACACATACTCTATGTACTTCTAGATATGTGACATCAAGTCTCTTGAGATTCTCGATCTCGGCCGGAACAAACTACGGGCTCTTCCCCAAGAAATCGTCAAGCTATCCTCCTTAAAGGTCCTGGCTGTCCAGAAGAACCGTATCCAAGAACTCCCACTTTGCTTAGCCGACATGGTTTCGCTGCAGGTGCTCAAGCTGGAAGGCAACGATCTTACCTTCCCAGCCCCAGACGTAATGCAGCAGCTTTTAGCACCCAGTCCCCCCAGCGAGGGAATGCGCGAAAGTGACCACGAAGTTGCCCTGACCACACACATTAAAAAGTATTTGCGTCAACGCGCCCTTAGCGGCCGCTTAGAGATCGAGCTTACAGGCGACGAATCTAGCGAAGGCACTGAAACCCCCCGTAACCACCACATTCGGCGAGCTGCTAGTGGCCGCTTTCCGATAAAGGTCCACGGGAGCGACGTGCCCGATATACGCTCACCCAATGGTCGCCAACCTACCCCCATGTCGTCGCGATCTCATTCCCACTACCGAGGCCTCTCACAACAAAGCACTGCAATGAGAAAGCCGGGAATTATGCCACTCACCATTGGCAATCCTAGCGAACGCTTGCGCAGCAACTCTGAGCTTACTCAGCGTGCCATTCATGAACGTCCAGAAAGCCGAAATCGCCGTATGGGTATTGTCACTAAGAAGCCCGAATTAACTACTCTTGACGAAGTCCAAGCCAATGCCAACAACCGGTTTAGCCACTACCGCGGTCTTAGTCATGGGTCAGCTATGCAGCAAGGGAACGCTGCTGGAAAAAAGAGTCCTAGCCCGTTGAGTCCTGGAGATGCCCATATGCAACGGCCCATCTACGTCCGGAGGCTTTCAATTCTCCCTGAGCGACGTCGCGAGTCAAAGTATTTTGACCCTGTCATTGAAGCAGCGAAAGGCATCCTCTACTCTGTCTTTCAGGTACACCCTACAATCCAGATGCTGATGAGTCTTACGGGCGATGGTACTGCCAAGCGCTCAAGCCTAGAAATAGTCTTTTATAACACCAATTCCCACGTTGAAGAGCTCGAGCAGGAAATTCAGAAGCATGATCCGGCCAACTATGACGAAAACTATTCATCTGGCGAAAATGAAAACGTCTACCGTGCATGCCAGGCCCTTATCGGTGCCTACATACACGTTTGCGCGCTCCTGATGGAAAACGTAGACAGCTTTGTCGACCATGGTGATCCGAGATACATCCGCACTCTCTTTGTCTTACTTTACAATAGCATTATGGAACTGCGGGTGACACTTAGCTCGATTGCACCGCATGCCGTAGGCTACTCCTCAAATACCAGTACAAGGTCTACTTCTACCACGCGAGCCATTAATGCTTCTGGCTCTACTGGTGCATCTACCATATCTCCCATGCCTTCTCTTCGCCCATCAATTGACGAGACCATACGACCGATGTTGCTTCGATCGAGGACATCCTCTCGCGACGCTGCCATGACTCCTACTGCCGACAGACCTGGCGGGTGGCAGGGCAAAAGACCACCTGGTCCTCTCCAGAACCCGTCAGCACTTCGCGTCACTACCGATATGCCCTATGGCCAGGGGTCCTTTGGTAGCGGCAGGAAGGGCTCAATGCAGCTGTCCTCTGCCACGCCACGGTCAGGTGAATCGTTTGCCTCCAGCACAACCTCCGCGAACAAAACAGCGGTAGACTACACCGAGGAGGACAAGCAATTCGAAGCCATATTTTCTAGCCTGGTAAACTCAACAAACTTGATGCTGAGCATTTTGCCCGGTCTCAACACACAGCTTGGGCTTGGCTTGCGTAGTTCGACTAGTCAGCGCGCACGCGAGGACGTGATTCGTGCATGGAAAACGCTCATGGATAAAACAGGATCCGTGATTCGCCAGACTGAGCTGCTCAAGTCTCGCATGTCCATAGTTAAGCTCAAGGACCCCGCCATCCGCACCCATACAGCCTTTTGGAGTCTATGTAACAACTTCTTTGAAGCCTGGAGTGATTTTGGGGCGCACCTTAAGTCAGATGGCTCCAAGTTGCCGCTGCTCACTGAGCACCTTCTCCGTTTACGGCCCATTCACCGCAGTGTCAAGGATTCTGTGGATAAGATGCAGCGCTCTCCGTGGGGCTATTTTTTGCGGCCCATGCCCGTTGTAGCAGGCGGTGGTGGTGGTATCCTCAGCCCTATTGCATCGACACACCGCCACAACCCGAGCAACAGCAGTGGTGGTACTAGCGTGCCGCCACACATGACCGGAGTCCCTGCCACACCACAGAGCGCATCCTTCTCTGGCGCCTTTAATGGCGGCGTGTTCGAGCGTGCCGACGCCCTGCTTCAACAGTATGGCAATGGCAGCGGGGGCAGCAATGCCGCCGTATCCGGTGGTAGTACGGGCAGTTCGGCGAATGGCACAGGCTTAGGAATGCTGCCTCGCCAAGGCTCATTGTCACGATCACACCATCCACAGTCATCGACAGGGTCAATGAGCGAGATGGGCAGTCTCAATGGCATGATAGACGCAGTTGCATCCGACTCGGTAGGCATGAATGGGAGCGGGATGGGCTCTATGAATATGGGCATGAACAATATGTCGCTCAACGGGATCTTGAGTCCGTCTGGCCATGGGCGATTAAACGGGACAAAGGTGCCATTTTAGATGGGGCAAGGGGTGTATGGGTAAGCTTGATGGTAATGCATTGATTGGACTAGTCTTGGTTGCTTTATGTGTAGCACATGCAGAGCATGGCACGTTTTGGGGGTTTTTCTCTTCACTTTTTTGCCTTTTCTTCTTCTTTTTTCACTCTTTTTTTGCTTTTGTCTGTTTACTTCTGTTACCTGTTGTTATTTATATTATCATGTGGATCTAGACCAAGCTGTGCTTTATTCGAGGCGTTTCTTATTTTCTTTTCTCTCACCACATCTCTACCCTGCTTGCTATCGTGCCCTGTCTCTGCAACTTTGTCATCCATTGCTATCGCCAGAGTAGTTACAAAATAAGCGTAGGCCTAATAACTACCCGCTTGACCTCTAAATTCTGGTTGTCGTAGCTGTCGTTCCCATAGTGCAATGGCGCCTTCCGAGCCCTCTGCACCTAACCCCGTTTTCATGAGGCTTGCTACAGCCTGCCCAAACAAATACTGTGTCCTGCCTCCTGTCCACTGTTTTCTTGCAGACTTACGTTAGAACCCCAGTGCATGGCCCATCGTCGTTTGTCCTGCACAATCGCATATGAGTGATGCATGCTGCCGTTCCTTTTTTTGCTGGCTACGGTTTTTTTTCGTTTTTTTCGGCTAGGTCTTTGCCTCCTAGGCTTGCCAGAAGCTTTAACGATGTTGTTTTGTGGGCTTATTTGTCATCTTGTGTAACGCAACGACTTGTGAGTGGAAAAATGGATTTGGCCAAGGCCAAGATACGGATAAGAAAAGATGAAGCAGTTGCCTTGCGTGTGGCTCCTGTAACGCCCACGCTCTCCCGCTTGAAAAGGAAAAATAAAAAAAGGAAGGAAAGGCACAAGAATCGTCTCTTGTATTTATTTGGTCGATACCTGGAATTCCAGGCTAGCAAGTGTGTAGTATCTGTGTAACTAGTATCTCCAATAAAAAGCCATTTTATCGTGATAGCGTGATGGATCACTGCAAAGCTGCGCGTAGCCGGGAACTTCAGCTTTCTGGTTTGCTACCTGTGTTGCTTCCAGATCATTTAAGCCCCAGCTGCTATTTTTCCTAGTCATCGCTATTTCTCAGCCTGAAAACAGATAAAAGAAAGATTAAACGAACAACAGGGAACAGGCAACAGCAAAAGACGGCCAACCAATGCCAGTCAGTGGTGGCTCATCTAGTCATTTCGTCTGACTATCTCCTGTTATGTCTCGCGGTGGCTTGGTGTATGGTCAGCTTGACTTTGGTTTGGATCATCACTTTCGCTCGTGCAGTATGTGTCACTTTACGTTGCCGGTTCCTCTAGCCGGGGGCACATGGCCTACTTGCTGCCGAGAGACGCAAGGGCTACACAGATATGAAAAGACCATATACAAACGGCACAAGCGCAAATATGAAGTCTCCCATTCCATTTTCCCAAGTCGTCTTTTTTACCCTCTCATATTCCCGGCTCAAAGTCCATCGCTCA
Organism: Ceratocystis destructans; assembly: GCA_038407095.1. Classification (NCBI taxonomy): domain Eukaryota; kingdom Fungi; phylum Ascomycota; class Sordariomycetes; order Microascales; family Ceratocystidaceae; genus Ceratocystis; species Ceratocystis destructans. Next base: position 88,372 of record JAXASZ010000939.1, read on the forward strand.
GCATAGACTGCTTTATCAGTCCGTGTCGTCTATAATAGGCCAATTTCCAAGCCCATCAACACACGCAGTGTCTTCTACGCCAACGCCATCTTTGTCTACTGCTTCCAAGATGACTCCTATCGACTCTAAACATCATTGTAGGCCGCGGCGAGCTCTTGTTCCATCTGCCCCATCCTTTGCCGCCCCTGCTACTTCTACAATTGTCGTGACCACTGGCTCGTCCAACAACTGTATACCCTCGCCGTCTCTATCATCTCTCAGCCCTACCGCTTCATATGCAACTGCCGCCAGTATGCCTCCCAATACTAGCAATTCCAACTTGGCAAAGTCAAGCAGTGCCAGCCCTGCTACCGCACTTTTGCCTCTGCGCGTTTATTCCCCTGGGCCCCAGCTTCACCTCCAATCACATCTACACACACACCGCCAACTACGGCCTGGCACGCCCAAAGCATCCGCGCAACACATTGCCGCAGCCAGGGCTGCCGTGATCGCCAACATTAGCAATGCGATAGACCCAAAACTACAAGACTATGCGTATCGACTGCACTCTGGGCAGGCTGCTATCGCCAGTCAGAAGAGCAAAGTGCAGCGTGCAACAGCAGCACTGAGTCGCGAGAACGATGCGGTCAGTCGACTAGTCAGCGAGGCCGAGCGCAAGGTCAAAGAGTTGGGCAGTCTGCGGAATTGGGCTGAAGTATTGGAGCAAGATATGATGGTGCTGGAATGTACAGTCAGAATTGTGAGGGGAGAAGTGGAAGGATGGAGGGATGTGGAATCAGGAGATGGTGGAAGCGATTGTGAGAATGAGAGTGATATTGATGAAGAGAGCGTCGTTCCAGACATGGATTTGCCATTAGCTGCGAAAGGCCCCGCCAAATCTTTCCAAGATCCCCAATATGCGGCCCCTTCCGCACCCCCAACCAACCCTACAACAAGGCAGTACGCAGACACCATGATGCCTTTATACAAAGGATTTAGTGTTGCTTCTTTGGCCACGGCAAATCCAGCGCCTGGGATGGCACCCTTGAGATCGTGGTGCAAGGCTCTCTTAAAATCTTGAACGGTACATTCTAGCCACGAGTTGTTCTACATTTATTAATGTCAATTCATGTTCAAACAACAATAACAGTATTCTCTCTTCGTCAAGATCGAGCCTATATGCATCCTTTAAGCCCATTTCTCCTACTCCAAACTAACAAACATCCACATTCAAATTAGGGGACCGCGAGCCCTTAAATAATGCCGGGAAGCATAACGAAGCGCTTCTTCTTGTACTTATCGCCAAACTCCTTGCGGTACGCCCGCTCTTTGCCCTTAGCCCAGGCCGACATCTGTGCCACGCCAATGGTAATAAAAAGCGTCACCGCCCAGTTGCGGCTGACAATAATCACGCCCAGCCACGAAATAGTCTCGAACAAGTAGTTGGGGCACGTAACCAGGCTAAAGCCATAGCCGTTAGGGATCTTGCGCTCCGTACCGCCAGGAGACCTCAGCGACGACAAGTGCAGGTGTACAATGGCATTAGAAATCTCGCCAAACACGTACACGGCAAGGCCAGCGTAGTTGACTAGCGGCTGGTCTGCAGTTGCTGCGAGCGAGGTAGGCGAGTAGATGGCCCAGGCAGAGAGCAGCCCAGAAAAAACCCAGTAAAAGAAGGAGTTCTTGAAGATGTTGAATGCAGGCATAGTGCTGGCAGAAAACTTGTGCACGAAAAGCGTCTCCAGTTCCCGCTTCAAAAAGTGTAGCACGATCATCCAGAACACAAGCAGTTGCGTGCTTGAAAGCGGCGCAGTAGCAGTGCCAGCATATATATACGGGCGCAAAGCAACAACAGCGACGTGGAATAGGATAGGGCCAAAGTATTCAACCAGGAAGACCGTCTTCCAAGCAATTTGGGGACCTATATTACAGGGAGAACATTAGTCCAGTTGCTCATTACTACATATGTTTCATGCTTAGAGCCAGACTTACCAAGATCCTTAACCATCATCTCGCCAGCCGTCATGATCTCAGCTTCATTGGAAATCAAGGCCTTGCGATTCTTGATAGTTTTCTTGGAAGTAGGGTAGTAAAGTCCAATACGGTTCTTGTCGCGGATGCCACATTGTTTAGAGACAAGAGCCTTGACATCATCAACAATTGCAGTGGAGGGAATTGTAATCTCGGATGGAAGCTTCTTCAGAGGCTTAGCTGTAGAGTAGTGTTGGCATGTTAGAAAAGCGATGGATGATAATTATAGCCCTAAGAGAAACAGGCAGTTTAGCGGTAGCCTTACCTCTATTTGTGAGCTTCAGAGTAATTGTAGAAGCCATATTGGACCTTGGAGGAAACAAATTTGTTGTTTTCTTGCTAGACCAGCTTTCACAGGAAGCTAAGAAATTATCATGAAGCTTTACATTATCTTTCGTTTCCTTCAACCAAGACTTTGTTGTTGGATCCTACGAACTTGTTGAGATGGATTAGTCATCGACTACAGCAGGGCGGGCACTTGGGGTTCAAGATGACGGGAGCAGTGGGGTCGTTTCGACACTCTATGGCACAGTAAACGCAATAAATCTAAGCGCTCGAATTTACTAGAGACAATATTGGAACCTGTTCTGATACAATATTATCGTATAGAAGTATTTATGAAATCTAATTCTCGTAAAATCCCTCCTAAACTTTTATCAAAGAACGTACTCTTGAAAGTTGTTGGGAGCAGCGTATTATGATAAGATAAGACCTTCCATGCCACATGGCGCTAATGTGGCGCCGCTGGTGCAGGCTAGTGTGGCGTCAACACACAAATCGAAGCCCTACTTGTAGATAAAGTGGGCCCATTAGCCCTCACAAGAATGGATGAGGAAAAATATGTCTACCGAAACCAAAATTCGCAGCTTCTAACTAGCCATTCTGCTTTGACTATCATCCAATTCGACAACTGGTTGACCAGCTTATTCGTCAGGTCAGTACAATACCGTGCCTATACTCCCAACAATGCGTTCATTGAAAAGCAGCTGAGTGTTGCGATAATTCGGTATTAAATCCTAATATTCGACAACACCACGTCTTGCTCGATATGCCGCCGCCGGACCCATGTTCGACGCCCCATGAACCCCAAACAACCATAGCAGGTTGACGATGAAACTGACTATATTCTTCCACCTCTACAGAATCAGACAAAATGGGTATCTCCAGAGACTCTCGCCACAAGCGCGCCGCCACCGGTGCCAAGCGCGCCTACTACCGTACGTGATATAATAACCATTCGAAGCCCGTATGCGGACTCAATCCATTAGTTTGAGAACCATGCGTTCTGACCTTTTCGATAGGGAAGAAGAGAGCTTTCGAGGCTGGCCGCCAGGGTGCCAACACCCGTATCGGCCCGAAGCGCGTCCACGTTGTCCGCACCCGCGGTGGCAACCACAAGTACCGTGCCCTGCGTCTGGACACCGGTAACTTCGCCTGGGGTTCCGAGGGCTGCACTCGCAAGACCCGTATCGTCGGTGTCGTCTACCACCCCTCCAACAACGAGCTGGTCCGCACCAACACCCTGACCAAGTCCGCCGTTGTCCAGATCGACTCTGCTCCCTTCCGTCAGTGGTATGAGGCTCACTACGGCCAGTCCCTTGGCCGTAGACGCCAGAACCGTACCCAGGCCACCAAGGAGGAGCCTCAGCCCAAGTCCAAGTCGGTCGAGAAGAAGCAGGCCGCTCGCTACGCCGCCTCCGGTAAGGTCGACAACGTCCTCGAGAAGCAGTTCGAGGCTGGTCGTCTGTTTGCTGTCATTGCCTCGCGCCCCGGCCAGTCTGGTCGCTGCGACGGCTACATCCTCGAGGGTGAGGAGCTGGCCTTCTACCAGCGCAAGCTGCACAAATAAGCGGTTTCGCCTCAATAAAAAAAAGCGTGTATTCTTTTGTCACGACGAATCTCTTAAATCTTTTATCCGTTTCTCCGTCTTTGCTCACCCCCAAGATACCGTATCTGCTGTACTAGTTTCTTTTTTTTTCTTCTTGTTTTCCACCAGGTGACTCGTAATGAGAATCAGCATCAATTTAGAGACGATCACCAACAAGTTTTACTTTGCCTCTTCTTTACTTTGGGGATTCATCGCTTGTTATTTTTGTTTCCTCGTAAATGTAATAGCCGTATGTGTGGGACTGATTCGACCCTTTTTGCTACCATTGGCTAGGACGTTTTGAGAAGTTGGTTGGGGCGGTATATGTACAGTGATGGCGGCAAAAGACAGTTGAGATGGAAGGGAAGGGGATGGAGATAGGGCTTCACCGCCTGGCAAACGAATAATGAATAGATAAATGACGAAATTCTGCAATGCTGCCAACAACACCTACCTAGGTAACCGACATTACTACTCAACAGGCTCTTGATAAGTTAGGGTTACATACAATGACTTCCGTAAACAATACCTGGTCGTCAACAATTACTATCATCTACACGTACAATTTTACGGCATAAAAAAAATCGACGCAGAAACAAATAAACGAGGCTCTAGAAAAATACTTAGGATAAAACATAAACAAAGGAACAACCTCGTCAAACATAATTACCTCCCCCCAAAAGAAAAGCGCACGACCTTCATTCGACAACAACGAAAAGCATACATGAGCGTTGAACAGTGGGGGGAGGGAGACAAACAGAGTGTGCTAAAAGCATCTGAGATGAAGATTCCACCCATGAAAGAATAGGAATAAAAGGGAAGTCAAAGAAGCAAAGCAGAACAAGGGAATATCAGGAGCACGTCATGGGTTTGTTTCAATGCCGGTGTGGATAGAATCTTGGAAAAGGGAAGAGCGTTGTTGGTGCAAGTCGTCGTTTGTGTCAAATGATTAGGGGTATAGCAAGGTAAGGCAAGGCGTTGAAGCAGGACGAGGATAAGAAGGAGAAAGAAAGAAAAGAAGAAAAAAAGGGACGTCAAGACGCCAGGACGTGAAAGAAGTAGGAATAAGAAAACCAAATGAAGCCTATGCGAACTGGCGCTTGAGGTCCGTCCATTTACGGTTCAGCGTCTCATGCTGGGAGTTAATTTCAGCATACTTCAGCTTAGTCTGGACCAGCTCCTCTTCGAGTGTAGCCAGCTCAGCCTCGAGTTTTTGGTTTTCCTCGTGTACCTTGAGGTTGCGTTTCATCAGATCGTCACGCTCAAGTGTCCACGTCTTTTCTATCTCCTCAGGCTGGTGCTCGATGACGATCCGCAACTCACGCACCTGTCCACGCAGGCCTTCGTTTTCGTCACGCAGCTCCTCATTTTCCACCTTGGTGTGCACGAGCTCATTGGCCATGGCCGTCTGTTCGCCGTCACATGCCTCAAGCCGTTCCTCCATTTTGCGCAGGCGAATAGTCAAGCTGGCGTTGGATGTGCGCAGATTTTCAAGCTCATCTTCACGCTCCTTCTTAGCCTTAGTCTGCTCCTCCCATTCAGTCGTGTATGTCTTGAGCAGTTCTGGGGTCATCTTGATGTCACAGGCATCACGTACCAACTGATCAGCACGGTAAACCTCCTTATCAAGACTAGAGCTAGATGACCCAAAGAATCCATTCTCAAGAATTCCGCCAGCACTAGGATCTTTGTCAATGTAGACATCGAAAAGCTTGTCTCGCAAAAAGGTAGTCAGCTGCTGCATATCATTCATGGCCAGCAAGGCAGGCGCATTTTTCTGCATGAGAACCAGGCCAAATCGTAGAATGGCTGACAGGCCTTCCGACAGAATTAGGTCGTAGATTCTCAAGACAAGCTGCAAGGGGAAGCGGTAAGCAAAGAGCGTCAAGAACCACTGCGTGGCATACAAATGGGGCGAGATTCCCCGGCGGTGCAAGTGGCAGTAAAGGGCCGGTTCGAAGTCCTCAAGCAGGCGTTCAAACTGGTAGAGCCGCATGTGGAGACCGGGCATATCTTGAATAAACAGGTCGCGTAGCTGGTAGTGGTTCATCAGACGCACAAGCAAGCAAAAAGCCTCATCTTCGGGCATCTACACGTCGGTGTTAGAAAATCAGAGCCAATGGAAAAGAAAAGAAAAGAAAAAAAAAAGCAGCAAATTACAGAGCACTCACATTGAATAAAAGCGGCATAATGATAAAGTTCATACCCTGGGCGTAGCTCACAGCTTCGTCAAAGAGAGCATACGCCTTGCACACACCAAACAAGCCTTCCTGTAGACCTTGGGCGGCAGCATATTTGGAGTAGCTTGTCCGAGCACCCATATCACGACGGATAACCTTCTCCAATTTCTGCAGTGTGACTGCGTCTTCTTTTTGCTTGCGAGTCTTTTCAGCGGCGGCAGCAGCAAGAGCCTTGACAGAAAGCTCCTCATTCTTTTCAGTAGCAGCAGTCGATGGCGTAGCAACATCCTTAGTAGTGGAAGAGCTAGAACGCACTGATGATGCCGAGGAGTCGGTCTTTTCAGTGGCCATGGGCAACCCGATACTTGCCGAACTCAAAGCCGTGCCACTGCTAGACCGATCCTTGTTGTCTTTTTCAGTGCCGCGATTAACAAGCTCGCGGTACTTGAGCTCGAGCTCCTCGTTTTTGCTCTGGGCGAGAACCTGCCATATAACTCCACGGATAGCATGAGGGATACCCTTGGCAATGGCAACGTTGAGTTCCTCGGCGCTGGAGCGGGCAACTGCGGCAGGGCCCTCGTAAACAACATTTTGCCATAGGTCCCAGTCAACCTCGGAGGACGACATGGCAGACGGGCCGGCCGAGATGCCCGATACAGTGCCCGGGGCCAGACTGGGATTCGTGTTGGATACCAGGGGCGTGTGGATACTACGGTCAACGGGAGTCTCCGGGTCATCAGCAGCCGTGGTAGCAGAAATAGGGGATAGAGTACCCTGGCCACTAGGGTCTTCGCCATCAAGGGCTCCAGACTCCTCCTTTAGACGGAGTGCCTTAAAGCGGTCCTTCAGGCTAGCACGGTGGGGGTTGCGGACTTCATCATCACTATCATTTTCCTCATCAAGGCGATCAAGCATCGTGTCATTGTTGCTGTTGAGGGTAGCAACGGAGCCGCCGGTATTGCGGCGGCCACGAGTGTCTTTGGCTGATGACATTGGGGGAGCAGAGTCACGCTCACGAGAGCTGCTTCTAGAAAGCCAAGAGAACGGGCTGGTGAGTCTGCGGGCAGGCGGTGTAGGAGTTATGGTTGAGCCAGAGCCTGTGGTGTTGGTAGTAGAGGTTGTTTTAGTGGTTTTGGGGCTTGCGTTCGGGGATTGGTTCAAATTCTGGTTCAGGCTCTTTCCGGAATTATCAGATGCCGCCGGTGACCATGGCAAAGACGGGAAGGCCGAAGTCAAGGTGCTGAGAGACAGTGACTTGCTACCATGTGATTTAGAGGCTGTGGATGAATCTGCACGAGGACGCAGGCCGAAGCGAGGTCAGTCAATGGGTCTCAGTGATGTGATCCAGTTAACCTGGCTTTCTTTGTATGGTGGAAGGGAGAGGTTGAAGGAGGGGGGGATAAAGAGGCCAGTGCAATAGCTTGCTTGAAAGAAGGGAATAAGGAACAAGTATCAATCAATGGTGCTTTTTTTGGGATTTAGGTGCATCCAATAAATGGATTAGGGCCCCGTGGCTCATGCATTACAGAGGGGAGCCACTGGGCTGCCCACAGCAACAGCAACGGTACCAACATGTACCAGCATGTACAGCACAGAGCCTTTGGGTCAATACAGCCCATGGAAAGTCTACACCGCACTTGCGAGCTGAAGGAAAGGGAGAGTTGAACAGTGATTGACAGAGAACGGATGACAAAAAACACACGCACGCACATAAACTCACACTGCATAAAGATGGAGCTTTGTGCATGTGGCTAGAGCAAAGAACAGCATTATTGGGAAGGGAGAGAATGCAGAAGGGGACCAATATGGCAAACGTAAGGTAGAGAGAAAAGAGGGTGCTATTGTTTTTTTTTTGGGGGGGAGGGGGGGGGGCATCTTTGGCCAGGATCAGGGTTAGACAAGGGAGTAGCCGTATGCTAAGGGTTTGTAGAGGGCACTACAAGCCGCAAGCGAAAGGGATGAAGCCCCCAAAAAAATAAGGGCCGTAGCTGAGCAGAAAGCGGAATGAAAATGCAGATAAACATGGAGACACGAGACATGATAGGACTTACCCTTAGGCGGTGGCTGCGGTACTGCTGCAGCTTTCTTTGATCCCGCCAGCGTGTTGGCGGTGGTTGTAATGGCCGCCGTTGTGTTGGCGCCGTGTGCGTCTTTGGCGGGAACTGTCGGGCCAGCATCGTCATCGAGACTAACATTGTCGAGATTTGCTCCGTTGTTTAAACTGTGGTCAAATATAGGCACCATGGGCGTTGTTGGGCGGTTGCCAACGGGGGAGGTCACGTTGACAACAGCAGTGGGGACGGGCATGGGAATAGCCAGGGCTAGATCGGGCTGGCCCATGGCAAACTGGAGTTTATCCTTGCTGTCGATGCTGCTTGCAGTGCTTGACCGCTTGCTTGTTCCCGGGCTGCTTATGGGAGAGGAGTGGGCCGATGTCAAGGTTCCTTTGTCAGTCTTTTCTTCCTCTTCATCGTCATCCTCGTCGTCTCCAGCCTCGTTGTCGTGGCCGGCATTGTCTTCTAGGCCTCTGATGCTAGAGTCAGAGTCATCGTCTTCGTCGTCTTGGTCTTCGTCATCGTCTTCCTCTTCCTCTTCTGTCTTGGAAAGGGTCTGGATAGTGCGCATATTAGAAGTCGAGGGGTTTTTATGTGTGAGAGAGCGGACCGAGAGAGCATCCTCAAAGTTATCCTATAAGCATGTGAATAAGCAATTGTTAGTCCTGCCCAAGATGATGGGACGCTGAACGGACGGCAACCAAGCCGGACAAAAGTGTAAGGTGCATTGAAAGTAAGGGCCATAGCGTACCGTCTCTGAGTCCATATCGGACGGGGCGTAGATGGAGCGCGCTTCCAAGGCCTCGGCCATCTTGGCTACCTCTGTCATTGCTTCCAAGGGGTGGGGGGGGGGGGGGGGGGGGGGG